>JAJJLH010000220.1:0-37272 GCA_023806865.1 Isotricha sp. YL-2021a
CCCAATCCCCAATCCCCAATCCCCAATCCCCAATCCCCAATCCCCATTCATTTTAGTAAATAAATATTTTATCTTTTTTTTATATTATTAATATTATAAATATTTTTTTTTTTTGATAAAAAGAAGGTTATTTAAAAATCATTATTAAATTTCTATATTTTTATTTTATCATTTATATTATATCCTAAAAAATAAAAAAAATAAAAATAAGCTTTTCCTTTTCCAATACTTATTAAAAAATAAATCATATAAAAAAAATTTAAAAATTTAAATGTTTCATATTTAAAAACTAAATATTTGTTTTATCATAAACTATCATAAATCTATATAAATATTTCAAAAATAAACATATAAATATATATTTACATACCTTAATTCAATAAATGTTAAAAAATATATACAACAAAAAATTATTTTAACCCAAGCATATCCTTAATTTCTCTAACAATTTTTCTTTGCATAGGTTGATTATAAGGTCTCCCACCAGCTTTTTCATCAGAAGCAAACATAGTAACAACCATATTATAATCCTCAAAAACAAAAGTATATTGTCCTTGTAACCCACTAAAATAATTCATTTTAACACCATCAATAACCATAGTCCAAGCTTGAAAACCATAAAAATCATTTTTATCTTCTGGAAATTCACTATCAAATAACTCATCATTAGGAGTAAACATATCATTAATATATTTCTCACTTATAATTTCCTTTCCATCAACTTTTCCTTTATCTAAAATTAATTTTCCAAATCTTAAAAAATCTTCAGTATTAATAAACAAACAGCAAAATGCTTTAACATTAAAAACTCTATCAGTACTCCACATAGCATCATTCTTTGCAACATATTTATAAATATTATCCTGTATAAATTCATAACCATTAACACCAGAAACTTTCTTAATAATTTCATATAAAATTTGAGTATTTAAATTAGAATATCTATACATTGTTCCAGGTTTTAATTTATCATTAACAGGATAATCTTTACATCTATCAGTAATATTATATGCAAAGTAATCATATGCCATATCAAGATACCAATGAATTAATGGATCAGAGTATCCTGAACTCATTTCTAAAACATTTTTTATTGTTGCATTTATAAATGGTGACCATTCTAAATATTTTGATACTGGATCATTTATATTTAATAAATTTCTATCTTGGAGTATTCCTATTGCAAGGGATATTATTGTTTTAGTTGCACTAAATAAGTTAAATTGAGATTTTGCATTATTATTTTTGAAGTATTCTTCTATTATTATTTTATTATCTTTTAATATCATTAATGTTTCTATATGGAATTTTTTTTCAAAGTCATATTTTTTTTTGTCGTATGTTATTAATTCACGTGGTATATCTTTTAATAATGGGTTTCCTTTTAATGTTACTTTTGGGAAGATTTTGTAATCATCGTGGGATGTTTTCATTCTAGATGCTGCATGTATTAATGTGTAAATGTGATGTCTTATATTTGTTCTTATTATTATTGCTATTGTTATTATAAGTAAAGATGATAATATGAGGACTCTGATTTTTCCCATTTTTTTGATTTATTTAAATTGAGTTCAATTTATATAGGTATATATTATTATGTATTATAATGATATTTTCATTTTAATATTTTTTTATATTTTTTTGGTTAATTTCTGTTTTTAAGATTTTTGTGCATCTATTTTATATTTTTAATTGTTTAATATTTTTAGTTAAATTATTTGAGATAGATTATAAAAATTAGGATAATCTTATTTGATATTAGAACTATAATTCTGGAGATTTTTTAATAATAAATTATAATTATTTATTAAATATTTCATTAAAATTGTGTTATCAATATATATATTTATAATTAATTGAATTTTTTTATTAAATAATTAAAATAAAATTTTGAATATCAAAAAATAATAAAATATAACTTAATATACAATGAAATATTATTCCCTCATTTTTTATAATTATCATTTTTTAAAATTTTTAAATTAAATTAATAAACAATAACAATAATAAAAAATATAAAATTAAAATTATAAAAAATGAATCCTCGCTCACCAACAGAATTTCAAAATGGCATAATAGACATTTTTAAAACTCACAGAATATATGATTTAAATATAGTTGACTGTGCCAAAAAAGGAGATGTCCTTTGTGAAATGGATAAAGAAATAGGAAGAAAAGTAATTAAAATAAGTGGAAATCTTTCCCCAGGAAATAATATTGCAATTCCAAATACAAAATATACAAGAGGACTTTATTATTATGGGAAATATTTTTATGTTTTTTTCAAAGCATACAATGATAAAAAATTTTATTTTCAATTTACATTCATTTTCAATAATTCAAATACAATAAGATTTATATTTAAATTCCCATTAAAACAATTAAAAATATCAAGAACAAATGCATATAATATTGAAATTCCAGTTGAAATGGATGAGACAAGAAGTGGATTATGGTCACTTTATAAATTTGATCCAGTTGAATTTATAAATAAAAATTTAATCCAATATAAAGATTTTTCATCTTTAGCAGGAATTACAACAGAAAATACAATATTAAAATCTTTTGAAGCTTTTGCTTCACTTTCAATAAGAGGTGTTTATATATCAAATTATTCATTTAATATAAATGCATTACCTAAAGAAATGAATATTAGAACTGTTAATAATAGAAATGTTGTTGATATTTATTATTATGATATATGCAATGGAGAAATTGGAAATGTTGAAGAAGCTCATGTTGATGAAGAAGAAAAAGTTGAAATTCCCAAAACTAAAGTTAAAAAATATGAAACTGAAGATTTTTCTGATTCTTTAGCTGAAATTAAAAGAAAACAACAACAACTTAAAATTGAAGAAATGAAAAGAAAAAAAGAAAATATTGTTTCAGAAACAATGAAAAAATTAGAAAAAGCAACACAACCTAAAATAAATGAAGATGAAATAAGAAATCGTGTTCAAAATAATGCTGATTTAAAAGAAGTTAATCATGAACTTTTAAAAAAAAATATGGAAAATATAAATCAAGATTTTATTGATGAGAGAAAAGAAGCAATTAAAAATTTATTCCGTAAAGAAGGTCATAGAAAAACTCCTTTATTACCAGATCCAATGATAAATTTAAATTACATTTTAGGTTATACTGCACAAAAATGTTCCAAAGTACAATTTAATTCAAGTGGTGATTTCGAAGCTACTCCTTCATTATATAAGGAAGAAGTTTCTAATCCTACAAGAAAACATATTTTTTTTACTTCTGGTACTACTTTAATTAAATATGATCCTTTTAGTATTAAACAAACTTTTTATTTTGGTCATTCAAAACCAATTTCTAATTTTATTTTAGCTTGTCATGGAGAAATTTTATTCAGTAATCAAGAAGGTACAAATTCAATTATTCGAATTTGGAAAACTGAAACTGGAAGATGTATAAAAATGTTAACAACACCTTTTGATAAAATTATTATGATGACAGAAAATAAAGAAAGTAAATATCTTTGTACAGTTGGAAATGAACAAAATAAAGGTTCTATAATAATATGGGATATATCAAATTTAGATGATATTTCAGTATCAATTAGACAAAGTAGTCCAATACCAATTAATACAATGAAATTTTCTCCATTTGAAAATAATATTCTCGTATCATGTGGTAGAGAAAATATAAAATTCTGGAGAATTAAAAAAGATCATTTAACAGGAAAAGCAGTAGTCCTAAATCAATATGCAAGAAATAATAATTTCCTTTGTATTGGATTTAATAGTACAATGTTTGGTGATGAATCATCAACAGATAAAGGTAAAGTATATGTAGGATCAAGTAATGGTTGTGTATTTCAAATAGCATGTAATAATCAAGAATTAGAAGCAGTATATAAAGTTCAAGATGCTGCAATTCTTTCAATTTGTGTTAATGAAGCTTTTTGTGTTACTGGATCATTAGATGGTTATTTAAGAGTTTGGCCTGTTGATTTTTCTGAATTTTTAATTGAAGCTAAACATGATTCTGGTGTTTGCTCTGTTGATATTTCTTATGATGCTCTTGATATTTTATGTGGAACTCTTAATGGTTCTATTGGATTACTTAATGTACAAAGTAAACAATATAAAACTGTTTTGAGATCACCTCCTGGATTAATTCATAGTATGATTGCTCATCCTTCTGGAGATTTTTTATTTACTTTAGAAGGGGATAATTGTGTTAGAGTTTGGGATGTTGAAAAAAAAAGTGAAGCTTTTCAATTTGTTTCTACAAAAGATCCACCTAATTGTCTAGCTGCTCCTAAAATGTTAGTTTTCGCTTGTGGATTCCAATCAGGTATAATTAAAATTTTTGATTTGGAAAAAACTGAAATATTATATGAATGTAAACCATTTCAAAGTGAAGTTAAAAATTTAATGTATATTCAAAATGATAAATTCTTAATTGCTATGAGTGCACAAGGGAATATGAGTATTCATGATGCTAGTGATAATCATATTCAAGTTAAATTATTAAAAATTGATATTCCTGCTATTTACACTGATTTAAGTCTAAGTGTTGATAAAGAATATTTTGCTTCAATTGGACCTGATAGTAATTGTGCTCTTGTTTGGAATTCAAATACTTTTGGAATGAAAAATAGAGTTCCTGTTAGTAATTTTTTCATTAAGAAATTATGTTTAATTAGTAAAAATTTATTAGGATGTATTTTAGAAAATTGCTGTGTTAGATTTTATGCTTTATCAACTTATGAAGGAATTTTTATTAAGGAATTAATGAATATTCATATTCATCAAATTAATCAATTTATTGTAAGTAAAAATTACAAATTTTTAATAAGTTCTGGTGAGGAGGGAATGATTAAAATTTGGGATATGAAAATGGTATTTAAACCCTTTCAATCATATCAACAATTTATCGGTCATGCATCTGGAGTAAGAGCAATAATATTAATGGAAAATAAATCATTATTAATTTCAGCAAGTGAAAATTCAGGAATTTATTTCTGGAATTATTTAGGTGATGTTACATTTACAGAAACAGAAATTTCACAAGAAATGGAAAAATTAACAGATGTTAATTTAATGAAAGATATTAGTAAAAAATTAAGTAATACTAAAATAACTGCAACAGGAGCTTCATTTTATAATCCAAATAAAACAATAAAACAACAACCAAAAATTAATGAAAGTAATTTAACAAGTAATATTAGAATGAAACATATGGAAAAAATATATAATTTAGAAAATCCAACAAATCCAAATTATGAAATAGTAACAAAAGGTAATGAAGAAATTAAAGATGAGAAAATAAAAGGAAATGAACTTATAATGTTACCAGTTCAAGAAGATAAAGAAGGTGTTAATTGTTCATTTTCAAATAATGATTTTACTTTAACACAAGAACAATATAAGAAATTTGAAACAGAAAATGAAGATGAAGAAGATGAAGTAGTTCATCAAGAAATAATTGATAAATTATTATATAGTATTAAATACTTACCTGAGAAAATAGAAAATTATACTGAACCAAATATAACTTCAAATAAATTAAAATTAAAATTATGTTTAGGATTATCAATTAATTCAATGCATAATTTAATATTAAATAAAAATGATAAATGGTATGCTTATACAATAAATAATAAAATAGTTGTTGAATTTTTTGAAGAAAAAGAAAGGAAACAATTAGTATTAATTGATTCAAAAGATGAATTAAGTTGTTTAGCAATATCTCCAAATGGTAAATTTCTAGTTGCTGGAGTAGGTTGTGTTAATAGAGATGAATATGCTGCGATTTTAGTTTATGAAACCAATAATTTTACATTGAAAAAAAAATTAAATTTCCATTTTAAAGGAATTCAAACTATAAAAATTTCCCCTAATGGAAAATATATGATATCAATTGGTTCAAAGGAAGAAAAATCAATTTGTATTTGGAATTTTGCAAATTTAACTGTTATTGATTCTAAAAGTATAAAATTTTCTCCAATTGATATGATATGTGAAGATACTAAAGATATGTTTTTATATTTTATTTCAGCTGCTTCTGATGTTTTAAGTTTTTGGAGAATGGATTCTAATTTAAAAATGGAAGGTTTTCATATTAATTTTGAAGATTTAACTAATGAAAGATCAGTTGGTGAATTTGTTACTGGAATTACACTTTCTCCTTATTATGAACAGATTAAAACATCTTTTGTTATTGTTGGAAGTAATAAAGGGAATATTTTAATTTTTGATAAAGAGAAAAAAGTTCTTGTTAGAAAATATATTATTAGTAAATTCCCAATTACTAAAATTTATTTTGTTGGAAGTCATTTTATCTGTGCAGGAGAAGGACCTATTATTTATCATTGGGAATTTGATCCAAAGAAAATTTCAATAAGTAATGTATTTTCATTTTTAGAAAATCAAAAATCAAATTTATTATTTTTAGATTCTTCAGTAACTTCAGTTGAAATATCAGAAAATGGAAATGAAGGTTTATTAATAACAGATATAGGTTCAATTTTCTTTATTAACTTCGAAAAAAAATCAGCATTTAAAATAATATCATCACATATAAATTGTAAAATTCCATTTATTGAATGTGATCTAAGTGATAGTGAATGTATAACATGTGGTAAAGATTCAACAATAAGAAGTTGGACAATGGATTCATTTGATCAAAAATTCCAATTATTAAAATTAGGACAAAACCCCGATGCAGCGAAATTAAATCCAAAAGAAAATATATTAATATCCCATTACGATTCATCATATTTAAGATTATTTAACATATCAACACTTAAATCATTAGGAATAATAAAAATACCAAATGAAGATATATGTAAATTTGATTTATTATTTAATTACCAGGGAATTTTATTAACAACACATCAAGAAAAAATTTATGTTATTGATGTTCAAAATTGGGAACCTCTCTCAGTTTTATATACAGAATTATCAGAAAAACCATCATCAATACCAAAAAATCAATATTGTAAAAGTTTACAATGTAAAAGTCTTTCAGCAGAAAAAGCTTATGCTGTAACATCATATTCAGATGGTACTGTTATAACATTTTCAGTAGAAAAAATTAATAATAGAATTGAAATTCAAACTATTGATAAATTTAATATGATTGAAATGCATATGCTTAAAACTGATGATAATAATGTTAAGGAAATGTATGGTAATTTAAGTAAATTTAAAAGTGATTATATGACTAAAGCACAATTTTCTAATCATTTTGATGGAATTTTATTAAGTTTTCATGAATGTCTTCAATTCCTTTGGATTAGGAATTATCAAAAAAATGAAGTTATGAAATGTATTCCTTTAAATTATTTCCCTTTTTCTTTAAATATTTCTGATGATGAACATTTTATTGCTATTGGTTCTAAGGAAGGTTTAATTCTTTTTGTTACTAGAACTGATGAAAGTTATGTTTCTGGATTTAATTTAGATATTTTTAAAGGACATTATGATAGTGTTGATTATTTGAAATTTAGTCATAATAATAGATTTTTATTCTCTTCTAGTTATAGTGAAGTATTCGTTTGGGAAATTAAAGCATAGAAAATAACAAGATAAAAATGAAGATTTTTATGGTAAAAAAATGAGGAAAAAACAAAATTAAATATGATTTAAACTTTATTTTTTTTTTTAAAATTTTATTTAACAAAATATAAAAAAAAAAAATTAAACTTAAATATAGCAAAAATAATTTCAAAAAAAAAAAAATCAAGCAACAAACTGTGTCTTATCCAAATCATCAAAATACGGATGATTCAACGCAGCTTTAGCACTAATCCTTTTACAAGGATCTAATTGCAGCATTTTACTTAACAAATCCAAAGCAACAGGATCTAAATTTTTATTATAACTTTCAATTCCTTTTCCTTTAAATTGTGGAAAACTTAATTTAAACTCAGGTAACTTTGTAATCCCAGGCCAATTTTTTTCATTAGGAGTACCATACATTTGAAAAATTTTAAAAATTTGATCAATTTCACTATCACCAGCAAAAAGTGGTTTCCTATGTGCCATTTCATAAAAAATTAAACCAACACTCCACATATCAACAGGAGTAGAATATTCTTTTTGTCCTAATAAAATTTCAGGTGCTCTATACCATAAAGTTAATATTTCATGTGTTAATGTTTTAATTGGAATTCCAAATGCTCTTGCAAGACCAAAGTCACCTAATTTAATTGCACCATTTTTATCAATTAATAAATTTTGAGGTTTTAAATCACGATGAAGAATTCTTTTTGAATGACAATATTTTATTGCTGCACATATTTGATATAAATAACTTTTTACTAATGGTGGTGATAAAGGACCATTGTTTAAATCAAGAAATTTTTTCAAGTCATGCTCCATGAATTCAAATACGAGATATAATTTTTTTTCTCCATGAATTAAATCAACTAAGCGAACTATATTTGGATGTTTTAATTGTTTTAATATTGAAATTTCTCGAATAGCTGTTGAGGGAATTCCTTCATCTTCGTTTTCTAAACGGATTTTTTTTAAAGCTACATATTCGTTTGTCTTTTTATGTTTGCATTTATATACTACACCATATGTTCCTTCACCTACTTTTTCAATTTTTTCATATTTGTCTAATTCATCTTTATAATCCATTTTTTTCAATAATTTAAATTTAAATATTTTTGTATGAATTAAATGATCATTTAATTAGATTTCAAATTTTTTTTTGAATAAAAAAACAATTATTCAAAAATTTTTATTGATATTAATTAAAAATATAAATAAAATAAAACCAACAATGATAGACATTATCAATCCTCAAGTGGAAGAACGTATACCATGTGCAAAAAAAAATGCAAATGAACTTCGTCGTACTCATTATACTCTAGGTTCTCAACGTAAATAAATATTATATAATATAAACAATAGCCGGTTATTATTTAACACAATATAAACATGATTATCCTGAATACCCATTAGAATTTAATAAAACTCATGCTCCAGGTTTAAGAGCTTCTCATTTTAAATTTGGTGATTATGCAACTCCATATACTACAACTGCAAAAGATCAAAATCTAGGTGCTTTAGGAGGTAAACCAGCACAATTAGATGCAGATGTAAAAGCAGATTTAAGAAGAAGTCATTTTACTATGGGATCTAATGATCCAAATTTAAGAACTGAATATCAAGATGAATATATTAAAAAACCAACAATGGAAAGACCAAAAATGAAAAATGATTTAAGATCAACAAATTACGTTTTAGGAAGCGATAATCCTGATTATTTAACAGAACATCAAGATAGATTTAAAAAACCTCCTTTCCAGAAAAATGATGCTAATATTTCTACTGCTGAATTACAGAAAAGTCATTATCATTTTGGATCAGATAGAGCACCATGGATATCTACTCAAAATCATGATTATGTTCCTAAACCACTTTCTGAACCAATTCCTTATGATAAAGATTTATCTAAAACTAATTTTAAATTTGGTGATGATGATCCAACAAAAAGTACAATTTATAGAGATACTTATATTAAAAAGCCAATTAATCCAGCTGGACTTGATAAAGAATTAGTAAAAGATTTAAGAAGACATCATTTTGGTTTTGGAAATGCAAAACCAGACTTAAATACAATTTATTTACAAGATTATACTCCACAAGATATGTCTGTTAATGTTCCATTAGATGATAGACTTTTGAGAGGTTCTCATTGGGATATTGGTGATAAAGTTCCATTTGCAGGTAATTATGATACTACTTATAATGTTGTTCATACACCAAAAAAAAGAATTGAAAGTGCAAAAATTACAAAATATCCTGCCAGTATTGGATTTAAAGGTCCTGGACAATGGGAAACTGAATTTAAAGCTAATTATGTTCCTATGAAAGCTGAAGGAAATCCATTTATGGGAGATTTAGTTAAAGATATTAAAAATGCTCATTGGGGATTAGGTGATAATGTTCCTGATTATAGTACTACTTTTGGTGATGCCTATAAATATGATCCTAATGCAGCTGGTAAAGCTAGAGGTGCTTTAGGAAAAGGATTACTTGATGATTTAAAGAAGACACATTATAAATTAGGCTATGCTGATCCTACTAATAAAAGTACTTATGAAGCAAATTATGTTCCACTTGGAATGGAGCCTGGAGTTGGGAGAGATCCTGGTCTTAGAAAAAGTAATATTCCATTTGATGAATTACCATTTAATGGTGATACTACTTATAGAGTTGAATATGTTCCTAAACCATTACCTGATATTTATGATTGTTAAAATTATAATTATGATTAAAAAAGGAAAAAATAATAAAATTACTTAGTTTTATTTTTATTTTTTATTTTTTTATGAATTTATATTGAAACATTATATAATAAGAAAGAATTTATTGAACATAAAACTCTATAAATTATTTAAATTAAAAAAAATAAAAAATTAAAAAATATCATTTAAAAAATTAAATGGCAACAAGAATACAATTTGAGAATTCCAACGACATAGGTGTATTCGCAAAATTAACAAACGCATATTGTTTAGTAAGTAACACAGGTTCAGAAAATTTTTACAGTATCTTCGAAGCTGATTTAGGATCTCACATTCCAGTAGTTCATACATCAATAGGAGGAACACGTATTGTAGGTAGATTAACATGTGGTAATAAAAATGGTCTTCTAGTTCCAAATACGACAACTGATCTAGAACTTCAATATTTAAGAAATAGTCTTCCAGATAAAATAGAAATAAAAAGAGTTGAAGAGCGTTTATCAGCATTAGGAAATTGTATATCATGTAATGATTATGTTGCAATAGTCCATCCTGAAATTGATAAAGAAACAGAAGAAATTATTCAAGATATTTTAAAAGTTGAAGTTTTTAGAACAACGGTAGCAAAAAATGTTTTAGTTGGTTCATATTGTGTAGTAAGTAATCAAGGAGGTTTAGTTCATCCTATGACCAGTACTGCTGAATTAGATGAGTTAAGTAATTTATTTCAAGTTCCTATTGCTGCTGGAACTATTAATAGAGGTAGTGATGTTATTGCTGCTGGATGTTGTGTTAATGATTTTGCTGGGTTTACTGGCATGGATACTACTTCTGCTGAATTAATGGTTTTTGATGGGATTTTTAAGTTGACTGGAAGCTCTGGAAGTGGACTCAGTTCTAAATTAAAAGAAATTAAAATGGATTCTATTATCTAAATATAATACTAATATAATATTTTTTATAAATTTTTTTTATTTTTTTGTTTTTTTTAAATGGTTGGGCTTTTTTTTTGAGGATTTTTATTTTTTTTTTGAGTTTTTTTGTTGTATGATTAGAAAAAAAGTTTTTTTGTAAGAATTCAATATATTTTTTATTTTTTATTTCATTATTTTAAATAATATTATTATAATTGTTTAATTATATGAAAAATTATTTTTATAAAAAGTATTTTATAATGTATAATGATAATAAAAATATATTCAATATTAAAAAAATAAACATCTTTGAATTCTACATAAAATTATAATAATATTTAAATAAAAATTTATAAAATTCATAAATAATAAATATTTTAATTTGTTTATTTATTTAAATAAATAAAATAAGAATATTTTAGGAGATGGGGATTGAAAGTTATAATAAAAATTTGGAACCTGTTGGTTTGGATTTGTTGAGTAAAATGCTACAGTTGGATCCTTGTAAGAGGATTAGTGCTAAAGCTGCTTTGAATCATCCTTATTTTGATGATTTGGATAAAACACAGTTTGTTGCTTAAATGTTTATTTTTATTTTTTTTTGATTGATTTTTATATTGTTTTAATGAAATTTTGGATAGGTTTGAGAATTTTTTTTTGATAATTAAAAATTTTTTTACATTATTTTTTTATTTTTTTATTAAATGAAAAATTTGAATTTATATATATATATATATATATAAATATTTTTTAAATATTAGTATTAAAAAAAATTAAATAAATTAAATATTAAATACAAAACATTTTTCAGACTTTTAATTCCCAAATAAACAATTCATTATAACTAGAAGTAAAAAGCTGTCTTCCATTATGACTAAATTTCAAATAATCAACCATATCATAATGTCCTTTAAAAATATCTAAATTAAAATCTGAATTATAACTATCATTACTTTTACTAACTAAAAGAATTAATCCTTCCTTAGTACCAATTCCAATAAAATGTTCATCATCAGAAATATTAATAGAATAAGGGAAATAATTTAAAGGAATGCATTTAATAACTTGATTTTTTATATAATTTCTAATCCAAAGAAATTGAAGACTTTCATGAAAAGAAAATAAAATATTATCAAAATGAATAGAAAATTGTGCCATTGACATAAAATTATTTTTATATTTATTAAAATTATTATATATATCTTTAATATTATTATCATCTGTTTTCAACATATGTAATTCAATCATATTGTATTTATCAATTGTTATAATTTCAATTTTAGAATTTACTTTTTCTATTAAAAAAGTAATTACAGTACCATCTGAATATGAAGTCAAGGCATATGATTTTTGAGAAGAAATACTTTTACATTTTAAACTTTTACAAAATTGATGATTTGGTATTGAAGAAATTGATAATTTTGTATAAAGAACTGAAAGAGGCTCCCAATTTTGAACATCAATAAAATACATTTTTTCTTGTTGAGTTGTAATTAAAATTCCTTGATTATTATTTAAAAGATCAAAATTATTAATATCTTCATTAGATATTTTAATTAAACCTAATGATTTAAGTGTTAATAAACTAAATATTGTTAAATAAGATGATTGATAATGTGTTATTAAAATATTTTGATTTTGATTATATTTACTTGAATTTGGTTTTTGACCTGATTTTAATAATTGATATTTTTGATCAAATGAATCCATTGTCCAAGCTCTAATTGTTGAATCATAACCACAAGTAATACATTCACTATCATTTAAATTACATTCAATAAATGGAATTTTACAATTAATATGTGAAGAAATTATTTTAAATGATGAATTTTTTTTGAAATTTATAAAAAAAATTGAACCTATATCTGTTATTATTAAACCTTCATTTCCATTTTCTGATATGTCAAATGATGTTATTGAAGAATCAATAAAAAGAAAATTTGATTTTTGATTTTCTAAAAATGAAAAAATATTATTTATTGAAATATTATTTGATTCAAATTCCCAATGATAAATAATTGGAAATTCACCAGCGCATATAAAATGATTTTTAATAAAATAAATTTTTGTTATTGGGAATTTACTAATAATATATTTTCTATAAAGGTTTTTTTCCTCTTTATCAAAAATAAATATATTTCCTTTATTTGTTCCAATAATAATAAAAGAATTATTAATTTCATTATAATAAGGAGTTAATGTTAAAGAAGTAATATACTCATCATTACTTCTTTCATTAGTTAAATCTTTAAAATTAATATGAAAACCTTCTATTTTTAAATTTGAATCCATTTTCCAAAAACTAATAAAATCAGAAGAAATAGTAATAAAATTTAAAAATAAATCTTGTAGATTTTCACATATTATATCAAAAGGAGAGAATTTAATACTTTTAGAATCAATAATTGTTAAAGTTTCTAAATTCCAAATACAAATTGATTTTTCTTCTTTTGTTCCTATTGATATCATATAATTTTCATTAGGTGAAACTTTTATTTTTTGAATTCCTTTAAAATGAAAATTTAATTTTTTTTTCAAAGTAAAATTCTTTGTTTCATAGATTAAAATTGGAGCATATTCATTTCTATTAATACAACCAACTCCAGTAATTAAAAAATTACCTTTTGGAGATAAAGTTAAACAACTTAATTCATCTTTTGTATCAAATAATATTAATTGTTTTCTTTCTTTTTCTTCAAAAAATTCAATAATTATTTTATTATTAACTGTATATGCATACCATTTTTCATTTTTATTTAAAATTAAATTATGAATTGAATTAATTGATAATCCTAAACATAATTTTAAATTTAATTTATTAGAAGTAATAATTGGTTCAATGATATTTTCATTTTTTTCAGGTAAATATTTGATATTATATAATAATTTATTAATAATTTCTTCATTTATTTTTTCTTCTTCTTCATTTTCAGTTTCAATTCTTTTAAATTGTTCTTGAGTTAATGTAAACTCATTTGTAGAAATTGAATAATAAATTTCATCTTTATCATCATAAATTGGTAACATTGAAAGTTCATTTCCTTTTATATTATCTTGAATATCTTCATTTCCTTTTATAACAATTTTATAATTTGGATTTGTTGGATTTTCCATATTATAAACTTTTTCCAAATGTTTCATTTTAATTGTATTTGTTAAATTATTTTCATTAATTTTTGTTTGAACAATTGATTTATTTGGACTTTTAATTGAAAATTTAGTTGATGTAATTTTTGAATTATTTAATTTTGTAGAAATATTATTCATTAAATTTATATTTTCTAATTTATTCATTTCTTCAATTAATTCATTTTCAGGAAATGTAATATCACCTAAATAATTCCAAAAATAAATCCCTGAATTTTCACCAGTTGAAATTAATAAAGATTTATTTTCCATTAATATTATTGCTTTTACTCCAGATGCATGACCTATAAATTGTTGATATGATTGAATTGGTTTAAATATCATTTTAGTATCCCATATTTTTATCATTCCCTCATCACCAGCACTTATTAAGTATTTATAATTTTTACTTATAAAAAATTGATTTATTTGATTAATATGAATATTAGTAAATTCTTTAATATAAATTCCTTCATAAGTTGATAAAGCATAAAATCTAACATTGCAATTATCTAAAATACAAGCAAGTAAATTTTTATTGATTAGACATAATTTCTTAATAATAAAATTAGTCACTGGGACTTTATTTTTCATTCCAAAAGTATTAGAATTCCAAATAAGTGCATAATTACTTTTAGCACCAATAGAAGCAAAAAATTCTTTATCAATACTTAAACTTAAATCAGTATAAATAGCAGGAGAATCAATTTTTAATAATCTAACTTGAACATGATTATTTGTAGCATCATGAATACTCATATTTCCTTGACCACTCATACAAATTAAAAAATTATCATTTTGAATATAAAGTAAATTTTTAACCTCACTTTGAAAAGGTTTACTCTCATATAAAATTTCAGTTTTTTCCAAATCAAAAACTTTAATTATCCCAGATACAAATCCACAAGCAAAAATAAGTATTTTAGGTGCAGCTAGACAAATAGGAGGATCTTTAGAAGAAATAAATTGAAAAGCTTCACATTTCTTTTCAATATCCCAAACCCTAACACAATAGTCACCTTCAAGAGTAAATAAAAAATCTCCTGATGGATGAGCAACCATATTCCTAATTAAACCAGGAGGTGATCTCAAAACAGTTTTATATTGTTTATTTTGTATATTTAGTAATCCTATAGAACCATTAAGAGTACCACATAAAAAATCAATTGAGTCATAGGAAATATCAACTGAGCAAATACCAGAATCATGTTTTGCTTCAATTAGAAATTCAGAAAAATCAACTGGCCAAACACGTAAATAACCATCTAATGATCCAGTTGCACAGAAAGCATCATTTACACAAATTGAAAGAATTGGAGAATTTTGAATTTTATAAACTGCTTCTAATTCTTGATTATTACATGCAATTGTAAAAACACAACCATTACTTCCTCCAACGTATACTTTTCCTTTATCTGTTGATGATTCATCACCAAACATTGATATGTTAAATCCTATACAATAGAAATTTGTTTTTCTTGAATATTGATTTAAGACTACTGATTTTCCATTTAATTTTTCATTTTTTATTCTCCAAAATTTTATATTTTCATTACCACATGAAATTAAAATATTATTTTCAAAAGGAGAAAATTTAATATTATTTATTTGTGTTGGATTACTATGTCGAATTACTACTATTATATTATCTAAATTAGATATATCCCAAATTATTATTGAACCTTTATTTTGTTCTATTCCACTTGTACAAAGATAATTACTTTCTTTATTTTCTGTCATTGTTATTATTTTATCAAAGGGTGTTGTTAACATTTTTATACATTTTCCTGTATCTGTTTTCCAAATTCTAATTATTGAATTTATTCCTTCTTGACTTGTAAATAATATTTGACCATTACAAGCAAAGAGAAAATCTGAAATTGGTTTTGAATGACCAAAATAAAAATTTTGTTGAATTGTATATGGATCATATTTGATTAAAGTTGTTCCAGATGTAAAAATTAAATGTTTTCTTGTTTGATTTAATATTTCTTCTTTATATAATGAATGAGTTGAATCAAAATCTCCATATGAATTGAATTGAACTTTTGGACATTTTTGAGCAGTATATCCTAATATATAATTTAAATTTATCATTGGATCAGGTAATAAAGGAATTTTATTATTTGGCTCTTTTTTAAATAAATTTAAAATTGCTTCATTTCTATCTTTTGTATAATCTTGACTTTTATTTTTTAATTTTTTTTTTAAAATTTCTTGATTTATTTCTTTTAAATTAGGATTATTTTGTATTATATCTTCAATTTCATTTTTATTTATTTTTTCTTGAATTTCTTTTTCCATTTCTTCATTTGATTCTAAAATTATATTTTCTTTGTTTCTCTTATCACTTTTTAACATTTCTTGTTTTATTTCAGATAAAGAATTAGAAAAATCATCATTTTCATATTTGTAAAAATTTGTTTTTGAAATTTCAATATTTTCATTATAATTGGATTTTTTTTCTTCAATATTTTCTACATCCCCATTGCAAATATCATAATAATAAATATCAACAATATTCCTATTATTAAAATTCTTAATAGATAATTCTTTAGGAAGTGAATGTAGATTAAAAGAATAATTTGATATATAAACTCCTCTAAGTGAAATAGATGCAAATACTTCAAAAGTTTTTAAAATAATATTTTCTGTAGTAATTCCTGCAAAAGATTTAAAATCTTTATATTGCAATAAATTTTCTTTGATAAATTCAACTGGATCAAATCGATAAAGAGACCATTTTCCATTTCTTTTATCATCCATTTCAATTGGTATTTCAATATTATATGTATTTGTTCTTGACATTTTAAGTTGTTTTAAAGGAAATCTAAATATAAATCTAATAATACTTATATTATTATAAATAAATGAAAATTGAAAATAAAATTTTTGATCATTATATGCTTTAAAGAAAATATAAAAATATTTTCCATAATAATAAAGCCCTTTTGTATATCTTGTATTTGGAATTGAAAGATAATTACCTGGTGAAAGATTTCCTCTTATTTTAATTACTTTTCTTCCAATTTCTTTATCCATTTCACATAATACATCACCTTTTTTTCCACAGTCCAAAATATTTAATTCATATGTTTTATGTATTGTGAAAATGTCTATTATTCCATTTTGAAATTCTGTTGGGGAATGAGGATTCATTTTTTATATTTAAATTTTTTTTTTAATTGTTTTTAATTATTTTTTATTTTAAGAATTTTATTAAATTCTATAAGTTTGGAGCTTTTTATAATGAATATTTATAATTAAAAATTTTTTTACAAAATCTAGATTCAGTATTTTAATATCTTGAAATAATATTTTATTTAATAATTAAAAAATTATTTTTGTGTTCCGTATAATGGAATAAAAAATAAATTTTTTACTTTAAAAAGAATTAAATTTAAAAACAAAAAATTTATTATTGTTTCATTAAATTTGAAACAAATGTAAAACATCATATTTATATTTTTATTCAATTCCTTTCAAGAATGACATTTCTCATGTTATACAAAAGGTTCTTTTTTAAAAATAATAGTTTTTAAATTAAATATTAACTAATAAAGCAAAATTTTTAATTATAAAAAATTATATAATTAAAACTCTATATAAATAATTTATTAATTTATAATTTTTTTTTTGAAAAAATATTATATAAAATATTTTAATAGATGAAAAGTAAAAAAGAAATAGAAGAATTTTTATCAAATATAATATATAAATCATCTAATATAGGATATATAGAAAAATATTTAAGATGTAAACATTGCTATTTTATTCCTTTTATTAATATTCATCCTATTGATGGACAATTAAAAATTGATGTTAATTGTAATTGTGGTGCTTCAATAATGTCTTTTATAGAGTTTTTTAAAAAAATAATAAATTCATTATGTTCAGATTTAAAATGTGAAAAATGTAATCAAAAAAATAATTTATCATCAAATTTATTTTATTATCATACTTTGAATGATATGATTTTATGTAATAATTGTTTTAAACAACCTTTTCAAATAGGTATATTGAGAAAAAATAATAATAATTTTTATGATTATTATGATGATTTCAATGAAGATTATTATTTAGATAGTTATGAATATAATTCAAATATTAAGAAATTTCGTTTACCGAAAGAAAGAAATAAAATTTTAGTAAATAAAAGTGATTATAAATGTATAAATCATTTAAAGGAAAAAATCTGTGGATATTGTTTTGATTGTAGAATTAATATCTGCGAGAATGATATCAAAAAAGAAATTAAATTAAATCATAAATATGTTTTATTTAATGAAATATTAAATACTAAAAATATTGAAGAAATTGAAAAATTAAAAGATAATTTTTTAACAGCAAAATTGAAAATTATAAATGAAGATAATGACATTAAAGACAAATTAATAGAAAAAATGAATGATATTTATAATGAAAGTATTCTATTGGGGGACCCATTGTTTGAAAATGAAAATGACCTATTAAATAATAAAAAAGAAATTGAAAAATCATATAATTTATATAAAGAAAGAAATAGATTATTATCAAAATTAATAGAAAGTTTTTTCACAAAATTTAAAAATGCATTAATATCAAATAAAATGAATTATGTTTTTTATACAAATATTCTAAATAACACAAATTTTAATCAAAACAGTTATGGTTTTGATATAAAAAAAATTGATAGAACAAATATATTAAAAGCAAAATTAATGTTAATAAAATTTTATAATGAAAATTTTATAATAAATTATACTAATAAATTTTATACACCAAGATTAAAAAATCTTTCAAATTATGAAATTATATATAATCTAAACAATAAGAATGTAGAAATAGATTTTTCACAAGGAAATTGGAATTCAAATATAGATGATAATTTTATTTTTGATTTTATTCTATTTTTACAAGATGGAAGAATTGCAATATCACAAAAATCAATTCAAATTAGAATTTATAAAAATTTTATAATTGATAAAATATTAAAAGGTCATACTGCAACTGTAAGTTGTGCAATTCAGCTAAATAATTCTAATATTGTTTCTTGTTCATGCGATTATGAAATTAAAATATGGGATTTAGGAAATTATTCATGTATATATACTATTAATAATGATAATTTACAAATTCCAAGAGAATATATTACTATTATAAATTTACCTAATTTATGTTTTGCCACATGTGATACAAATGGGGAAATTAAGTTTTTTAAATATATAAATAAAAAAATAGGTAATATTAATTGTAAAGAAATTAAAAAAATATCTGTTTTAATTAATCGTCGAATTACATCTCTGTTATATTTAGAAAAAAATAAAATTATGACTAGTATATATGATAATAAATCAATAATTTTTTGGACAATAAATCCACCTCAAAAACAATGTATTTTTGATGATATAATAATATATAGTTCTAATTCAATAGCAAAATATAATGATAATATAATTTTTATAGTTAGTGGGAGTTATATTTATATTATTGATTTTCTATTTTATCAAATAAAAAGTAAAATAAATTTAATTGATGAAAATATATATACTATTTTTATAAGAAAAAATAAAAATATATTATTTTCTACAATAGATGGTATATATGAATATGAGTATGACTACAAAAAAAATATAATTACTGAAAAAGGGAAATTATTTATTGGAGAATCTCCTTATATTTTTAGTGCAATGGGAGAAAATGATAATGGTGATATTATAATCATTGATTCTGTTAATAGTTTTATTTTGCAATAAAATAAATACGAATTTAAAACAATTAATTTATTTCAGATGAATAAATTACAATAACCAAATTTTTAAAGTTTTATCTGCAGAAAAAGAACAGAATTTTTCATTTTTTAAATAAGTAATACCATAGATTTCATCCTCATGAGCTCCTCTTATTATATGAATTAATTTATAATTATCACACCTAAAAACATTAATATCTTTATAATATTTTCCAATTTCATAACCTCCAATTAAAAAAATATTTTTATCATTTATAACACATAGAATTTTACAATCAATATCTTTAATAATTTTAATTATTCTTTGAGTTGTAATAGAAATTATTTTTATTTTACTTCCTTCACCAATAATTATTTTATCATAATCTAATTTTTTCATACCATCTTTACAATATGATTTAGCATCTTGAATAAAATTTATTAATTGATATGTATTAATTTTTAAAAAACCCGTTCCAACCCATCCAGAAAATATTAATAAATTTTCATTTTCAAATAATAAAATTGATTCAATATTTTTTAAATTTATAATTGTTACAAATTGATATTTTTTCTTTTTATTTTTTTCCCATATTATTATATTATCATAAGAACATGAAATTATTTGTTTATTTTGAAAATATAAAATTTTTTTTATTATATCATAATCAATATTATTTATAATTGCATTTAACATAAAATTATTTTTTTTTTTATTCCAAATTTTTATATAAGTTGAACATGTTATAAAATTATTATCATCTTTGATTGATACATCTAAAATTGCACCATTATGTGCTTTTTTTATGAATTGAATTAAATTAAAAGTAGAATCCCATATTTTAATTGATTTATCTAGAGAAACTGATATTAAATTACCTGATGGGAATATGGAAATTGAAGTTATAGTGTCATTATGTCCTTTAATTGTATTTATTTTTAAAAATTGATATTTTGTTTTTTTGTTTTTATTCATTAATTTCTTATTATTTTCTTAGATATTATATCAAAAATATTTATCTAATTCCCCATTTATAATTTTTTGATTAAATATATTTTATTGAATATTCATATTAAATAAATAATTGTAAATGATTAAATGAATTAGATAATTTTATACTTTAAAAATATATTTGAAAAATTAGTTTAAAATATAAAATAATTATTTTTTATATTGATATATTGAATCAACAAAATTATATTTTTTAATTTTTTTATTTATGGTAAAAAAGAATTAAAAAAAACAAAATTTTAAAAAATGGATAATATCCTTATAAAATTTTACAATGCAGACCTTAAGAATTCACAATTTGGTTCATATGATCCAAATGATCCATCAAATCCTTATTCATTCAGAAAAAAATATAATAATATTCCACCACCACCATTAAAATTTAAAAACATTATTCGTCCTTTAACAAATTCAACAATTCAATTAAAAAATCTTCCAATAGAAAAAACAATATATAAAAAACCAAATTCATATGATTCAATTGAATTATCAAAATCATATACAATACCTTTTCAAAAAAAACTAAATAATACAAATCTATTTCAAACAACAGGAAATATTATTTCATCACCAGACTTATTAAAAATGCAAATGTTAGAAAATAGAATAAATGAATTAGAAAAAAAAAATAGAAAAGATAATATTGCATATAAAAAGCTTTTAGAAATTACAATGAAAGAAAAAGAACATTCAATAATTCCAAATTATAGAAATCTTCCTATAAATGAACCTATTTTATTAAAAGGAATAAATCAAGGTCTTTATGTAATAAGTCCAACTCCAATTAATGATAATAATTTTGAAGATAAAGGAGAAAGAAGAAGAAGACAAATAAAACAAGAGTTAAGAAATGCCAGAGAAAAATTATTTATTAATGGTATTGATAGTGATGATTCTTCAATAAGAAATTCAAAATATAATAAAAAAGAAAATAATTATAATTCTAAAATAATGAAATATATTGCAAGTACTTTTAAAGATATAAAAAATGAAATGGGAAATAAATTAAATGACCTTGAGCAAAGACAAATTGATGATTATAATCTATTAAGACAACTTTTATTAGAACAACAAGGTGCATTAATTAATTTAAATCCAAAAAGTCCACAAAAAATTGATTATATGGATCCATTGATTGAATTGAGTAGTAGTACATCTGGTAGTAATAATATTATTTCTTTTCATGATGATGATAATGAAGAAAAATCAATTAGAAAACATTATATACGACTTCCTAATAAATTAGATGAAATATCTCATAGTAGTAATATATCATATCAAAATAAAAATGAAAAAAATTTTTCTTTATATAATAATAATAATCATCCACCTCTTTACAATAATAAAAATGATAATCAAATTATAAGTAATTCCAAAAAGTCTAAAAGTTTAAAATCTTCTATTAATGAAACTATTAATATGTTATCATATCATGATAATTATCAAGAAAAAACAAATGATAGAGAACATATTTTACCATTAAATAATTTTAATCAACAAAATAAAGTATTGTATAATAATAATTTAAATTTTCAACCTTATAATAATCAAAATCATATACCATATAATAATAATAATTTAAATTTTCAACCTTATAATAATCAAAATCATATACCATATAATAATAATAATTTAATTTTTCAACCTTATAATAATCAAAATCATATACCATATAATAATAATAATCAATATCAAACTTAAATATTAAATAATTTAAATTTGTGCAAAAAGAGAATTTACAAAAATATTATCATTTTAATTAAAACAGATTTCCTTAATATTTTTTAAAATTCAAATTATAACAATAAAACTTTAATTAATTTAAAAAATATTAATTTTATTTCCATTAATCTAAAATAAATATTTTTTTTAAAATTTTTATTTAATATTAATATTAATTTTAAAAAAAATATTGATAATAAAATATTATTTAATAATTAAATTTAAAATAATTTTTAAATTTTAATTTTTAATTACATCATGATAGTAAATTTTAGAAATAATATAAATAAAACTTCATTTTATAGCTATAATTATTTTAAATTTCAATTAATACTTAAATAATAAAATTTATTTAAGTTTAATATATTTGAATAAACAACTTTATGAATTTGATTGATATACATATATAAAATGTCTAATTTTTATCATCTCAAAGCATTATTGAAAAAGAATTTCATTTTAATGAAAAGAAATTATTTTTTAACAATTTGTGAAATATTTACTCCAATGATATTAATGCTTTTATTATATGTTTTAAGAATTGCTTTCAAAATTGAATATAAAATAGGTGAAGATGAAGATATAGAAAAATATATTGTATATAATTCAACTGCAATGTCATCAGAACAAGATTCAATCTTAGGAATTGCATATAAAAGAACTTTTTCAGCTTGTAAAAATAGATTTTACATATCTTTAATTGGAAAAAAATTTCCTAAAAGATTAATTGAAAAATTGAAAGAAAGAAAAAATGAAGAAAACCCATTTATTCAATTTAATTTTTATAAAACAATTGATGATTTGGAATCATATATACAATCTTCAAATTATGGTTCTGATAAAGAAAAATATCCAGAAATTTGTTTTGGAATTTATTTCAATCATGATGAAGAATTTGATAAATATGATATTTCATTACATTATTTTTCTTCATTTAGTGAAACTTATCCACATGATGTTCCTTCAACATTAGTTCCTAATTTAGATGTTTTTTTAAAAAGCCCAGATTTTCAATCTAATAAAAGATATATTGAAAGTGGTTATTTAAATATTATGAAATTAATATATGATTATATTTTAGTAGAAGAAACAGGAAATAATAAAGCAAAAATTGATATGATTGTTATGAGTAAAATGTATAATATTTATATTAATGATAAATTTAATTTTTTTATGGGTTATATGTTAGGTTTTTTTATAATTATTACTTATGCTATTCCTTTAACTAGGTATATTTTCATTTTTGTTAAAGAAAAAGAAACTAAATCAAAAGAAGGAATGAAAATAATGGGATTAACAGAAATTGATTATTTTTTGTCATACTTTATCCAATATTTTTTATTAAATATTATATATTCAATAATAAACTCTTTAATATTAAAATTAGTATTAAAACATATACCATGGATTTATGTCTTTTTATTGTTTTTTTTATTTGGATTAAATATTTTTTCATTAGTATATTTCTTTCAAAGTTTCTTAGATAAAACAAGATTAGCTATGATAGTTAGTATATTAATTTATTTTTTAATGTATTTCTTATCAACAAGTTTCAGTGGTGTTGGAATTAAACATTGGGTAAGAGTTTTAATGAGTATTTTTCCTCCAATTTCACTTCAATTAGGATTAAATGTAATGGCAAGATTTGAAAATAAGCAAAAACAATGTAAAATGTGTGATATAACATTAAGATTTTATGATTATTGTATCAGAGATATGTTAATAATGCTTACAATTGATATTTTTATATATTTATTCTTAGGATTTTATCTTCAAAATATTATCTCTCATGATTATGGTATATCAAAAACTTGGTATTTTCTTTGTACAAAATCATTTTGGGGATATGAAAAAAAAAAAGAAAATAAAAGATAAAAAATTAAACAATACAAAAAAAGGTAACAATGATCTTCAAACGTCAACCGATCAAATTTCTGTGTGTGATATTCGAAAAAATTTAAATGATAATAACTCAAAAAATTTCCAAAGTGAAGAAATTTACTCAGACCTAATAAAGCCAGGTGATAAATTAATATTAAAAAATATAATAAAAAAATTTCCAGATGGTAAAAAAGCATTAAATGGAATATCATTCAACCTATATAAAAAAATGAAATATTTGCCTTACTAGGTCATAATGGTGCAGGTAAAAGTACATTAATTTCAATATTAACAGGTTTATACACATCAACAGAAGGAGAAGCAGAATATGATGATAAAAATATTTTAAATGAATCAAATGTGGATGAATTCAGAAAAATTTTAGGAATTTGTCCACAACATGATGTTTTATTTCCTAATTTAACAGTTAAAGAACATTTAAGATTATTTTGTACTTTTAAAGGTTTAACTAATGATGATGATATTAATAATGAAATTGATAAATCTTTACATGATTTTTCATTAGAACCTAAAAAAGATACAATAGTAGAAAAATTATCAGGAGGACAAAAAAGGAAATTATCAATAGCAATTGCATTAGTTGGTGGAAGTAAAGTTATATTTTTAGATGAGCCAACAAGTGGAATGGATATTACATCAAGGAGGAATTTATGGGATATTTTAAAGAGATATTGTGATAATAGAATTATTGTTTTAACTACTCATTATATGGAAGAAGCTGCTGTTTTAGGTAAGAGAATTGGAATTATTTCTGATGGAAATATGGTTTGTATTGGTAGTACTCTTTTTTTAATTGAAAAATTTGGGAAATTTATTTCTATTAATATTATTAAGGATAATGGTTCTGATAATAATGAAATTATTAAATTTATTAAAGAAATTTCTAAAGATTATGATGATGAAATTGAAATTGAAATTTTAAGTGAGGAAATTTTATTTAGGATTCCTAAAGTTAATAATAAAAATGAAAAGTTTGATTTTGGTAATTTTTTTCAACAATTAGATTATAACTTGAAAAAATTAAATATTAAAACTTATACTGCTTCAATGCCTACTTTAGAAGATGTTTTTCTTAATGTTTCTTCATTGGAAAAAATGAGAAATAAACATAAAACTGATTTAAGAGAAAAATTAAATATTAATACTGAAGAATTATTATATGATGATAGTAATTATAATCAAAAATATTCTTCTTTTAAAAAATTTTATATTGATTTATCAGTTTCTGTTAAAAAAAGATTTAGTCAAATTTATCGTGATTCAAAAACTTTTATTTTAGAAATTTTATGTCCAATTCTTTTAATTATGTTTGGATTAGCAGTAAGTTCAGTAGAATATTTACCACATCCTCCTTCAGTTATCTTAAATCCAAAAGAAATAACAAATAATACTCAAGTATTTTTTTATGATAAAAAATGTTTATATGATGGAACTGAATTTCCAAAAAGAATTATAAAAGGATATGATAAATCATTAACAAATATTGTTCTTGAGAATATAGATGCATCAGGACATTTAGATTTTTGGAATAAAGTATATTATAAAAATTATTCTAATAATTTATGGTTCTTATTATTGTATTTTTTTTGATAATAATAATCAAATTTATACAATGCTAACAGTTGTAAATACAATATCAAGACAATCAACAATAGTATATCCTAGTTATTTATTTTCTAATATTATCAAATATGCTACAAATAATGAAAATTTAAATATTAATTTTTTAAATTCACCTTTATCAATGACAAAAAAAGAAAAAGATGATCATCAGGCAAGAAATAATACAACATTAGTATTTTTTATTTCAATTGCTTTTACTTTAATTCCTGCAAACTTTATTACAATTATAATTAAAGAAAGAGAAACAAATTCAAAACATTTACAAATAATATCAGGAATATCCTTATTATCATATTGGTTTAATAATTACTTATTTGAATTAATAAAATATTATTTCATTGGGGGATTTAATTTATTTTTAATTTGGGCTTTTGGTTTCTATAAAAATTATTTATATATATTATATTTATTATATGGCCCTTCAATGGTTTCTTTTACTTATTTATTTAGTTTTGTTTTTAGTTCGGAATCATCAGGTCAAAATGCAGTTATTATTGTTAATTTTATTGGAGGCGCTCTTGCAGGAAGTGTTATTTTAATTTTGAGAGTTTTAGAAGATTTAGTTAATACAGGAAAAAAATTGCAATATTTTTTTTAGAATTATTCCTTCTTTTTGTTTTTGTTATGGATATAATGAATTATTATCAATGTATAGTTTATATTATGTTGATTATCCTGATAATTGGATATATCATATTGAAAGTGAAATGATTAAATTAAAATATGTTGGTGCTGATTGTATATATATGGCTATTGAAATTATAGTTTATTCATTGTTATTAATTTGTTTTGAAAATATTAAAAGAATTTGTAAATGTTGTTATAATCCAAAAACAAATCAAATAAATAACTTAAAAGAAAATATTATTGATAATGTTGTATTAAAAGAAATAGAAAAATCAAATAGAGATGATATTGAAAGATTAAATTATGCTATTGTAGTACAAAATTGACAAAATATTTTAATAAAAATTTTTTTTGTAACAACGAAAAAACAATAACAAAAGCAGTAAGAAACTTATCATTCTGTTTAGAATATGGAGAATGTTTTGGTTTCCTTGGTGTAAATGGAGCAGGTAAAACAACAACATTTAAATGTCTATCAAACGAATATACTCCATCATATGGTAGAATCCTAATAGACAATAAAGAACTAAATTCCAACTTTAACACAATTCGTTCATTAATAGGATACTGTCCTCAATTTGATGCAATATTTGAATACATGACAGTGAAAGAAAATTTGGAATTTTACTCAAAAATAAAAGGAATGAAATTAGATAAAATGAATGATATAATAAATGCGTTATTAATAGAAATGAATTTATATGAATATAAAGATAAAATTAGTGGACAATTATTAGGAGGAAATAAAAGAAAATTATCAGTATCTATTGCAATGATATGTAATCCACCAATTATTTTATTAGATGAACCTTCAACTGGAATGGATCCTGAAGCAAGGAGATTTATGTGGAATGTTATACATAAAATTTCTATTAGGAAAAAAAAGTTCTATTATTATAACAACTCATTCTATGGAGGAAGCAGAAACTTTATGTCAAAGAATTGGAATTATGGTTAATGGACAATTTAAATGTTTAGGTAGTTCAAATTTTATTAAAGAAAAATATGGTGAAGGATATGAAATTAATTTACAAATTTCAGCTCTGAGTAATGAAAAAATGAATTTGATGATTAGTAATTTTGATAATGGGAAATTTGAAGAGATTACTAAAATTAATATTAATGAAGTTTTAAGGTATTATGGAAAAAATGGTTTTATTGATGAATTAAATAAAGGGAGATTTGGTTATAAAATAATGAATGAATTAAATGTTTGGGGAAGTATTACTTTACATAAGTTGTTTACTTGGATTTATTATACTGAAAATGTTTTGAAAATTATTAAAATTATTAAAGAATTTTTTTCTAATATTAAATGTTGTGATTTTATTGATAATAGTTTTATTTTTAGAATTAAAAGAGAACATATTGAAAATGAAAAGACAATTGGATTTTTATTTGGTTTAGTTGAAAAAAATAAAAATAATTTTAGTGTTGAAGAATATTCAATTCAATTAACTTCTCTTGAACAAATTTTTAATCAATTTGCTAAAGAAATTAAAAATAATGAAAATGTTTATAATTTAGAAAAAATTGATATTGAAATTAATAATGAGTTGTTTAATAAACTTGGGATATAATTATTTTTTATTTTATTTTATTTGTAACTTTATTATTCATTCAATTTTATTAAATATTAATTTTGATTGACTATTCCAAATTAGTTTGATATAATATTTAATTATTTTTAGAAATATCATTTTTATTATGTTAATATGGTTTTTTTATTTAAATATATTAGAAATGATTAATTAAAGTTTAATAAATTTATTTTTTTAGTATCTTTTTTTATAGTATTATTTTAATAATTAAAATTTAACAAATTTTTTATTTTATTATTATTATCTTAATTAATAGTATAATTATTATCTTTATTTTCATTATTAATCTTGTCATTTTAATTATCCTTAATATTGTCATTAATATTAAGTTTATTTCTAACAATTTCATCTTGACTATTATTTTTTTGTATATTTTCAAAATTATTTAAATGTCCTTCAAATAAATCTTCTTTTCCTTTTATTTCATTTTCTTTATTTTTTCTACCAGAGTCATTTTCATCCTTTTTTTCATCTTCTTTATTAATAAGATTTTCTCTATTTTGAATAGTATAATTAAATTGATTCATTTCCATTGGAGGTTGATTAGCAATAACAGGATGTTCCTTAATATATTCATTTCTAAGAATACTAAATTTTTGTAATTTTTCTTGGTTGACCAATTTTTGAAAATTCATTCCATCAATTTTTAAAATATATCCTTCATTTATTTGGTTTATAGAAATTGTATGAGTGTCAATTGGGAATTCATATGAAAAATTATATGTATATTTTCTAAAAAGACATATTTGTTTATTATCGAGAGTAATAACTCTTTTTCCTTTCATCTTTGAATGAGCTAATGTTATTATTCTATTTACATTATCTAATTTAAATTTCCAAGTATAAATTACATAACTTTTTGAAAAAAAAAACCCCTTTTTTTCCTTATTAAAAATTAAATTTTTAATCTTAATATCTCTAACCCTTGACATATTTTATTTGATTACATTAAAAAAAATAAAAAATCATAATTTTTAACATAAAAATTTATATATAAATAAAAATAATAAAAACAATAAAATATGCTGTCTGAAAGTATAAGCAATCTCCATAATGCAATAGAAGAAAACAATATAGATACAATAATTGAAATAATATGTTCAAAATCTCAATCCCAAATAAAAAAATTAAATAATCAATATGAAACAGAATACAAAGTAAATTTAAAAGAAACATTAGAAAAAAAATTAAAAGATGAATTAAAAGATTTAATAATAGCTTTATTACAAGATCCAATAGAATATGATGCAAATGAAGTATATAAATCAATTAAAGGATTAGGAACAGATGATGATGCTTTAATTGAATTAATTGCGACGAGAACACCAAATAGATTAAAAGAAGTTTCAAAAAAATATTTTGAAATGAGAAATGTTTCAATGGATTTTGATATTAAAAATGATACTAGTCAAGCTTATGGTAAATTAATTACTGAAATGTCAAAAGGTGAAAGAAATGAAAATCCTTATCCTAATATTAAAAAAATTAAAGATATTTGTGATGAATTAACAAAAGAAATTGGAGGTGGAAAAATTGATAAAGATATTTTTGTTAAATATTTCTCAGAATTGTCTTTTTTTGAATTGAGAATGTTGTATAATGTTTTTGAAAAGGAAAAGGATATGAATATTATTGAGTTTATTAATGAAAAATTTGGAAGTGATAGTAGAAAATTATATCAAACTTTTTTTTCTTATTTGATTGATCCTTATAAATATTTTGCTCAAAGAATTCATTTGTGGAAAGATAAAATTGTTATTAGGATTATTGTTTCTCAAAGAGATTCTTTGGAAGAAATTAAAAAAAAATATAAAGTTCTTTATGATAAGAATTTAGTTGATGATATTAAAGAAAATACTAAAGATGCTTTTCAAAAGGCTTTGTTAAAAATTGTCGGAGAATAAAATTTTTTTATTATTTAATAAATATATGAATTGAATGTTTTTTTAATAATTAAATTATAATTATTTTCAATTTTTTGATATTATTTTTTATTTTTACTTTGTTTTAATAGAAAAGAATATTTTTTCGATAATTTTATTCCTATTTCTATTATACTATTATCTGTATCAATTCTTCTATTATTTATGTCTTTTTTTATATTACTATTATCAATTATTTTACATGTCATTGAAGTAATAGGTTTATAAATATTATTTAAATTATGATTTCTATATTCTGTTTTTAATTTAATTTTTTTTTCTCTCTTTGTACTTTTTTCATTAATCTTTAATATATTTTTACTTTGAGAATTTAATAATTGCTTAAATTTATCAGGTAATATTGGTTTTTTTTTATGATTACCAATATATGAATCATAAACATTTTGAATTAAATTTATTTTTTCTTTTTGTAAATCATTTTTTATTTTTTGTATTTTATTTTTTTTTTCACTATTCGAACTATTATTTTGATTTACTCTTCTAACATTCATATAATTTAAAAATAATTTTTCCTTTCTTTTATTTTCTAAGGAATAATTTTTAGAAAATTTTCTTTTTTTCTTAATTTTTGAATTAGAAAATTGTAAATGATTTTTAGCAATTAAAGAAGGAGAAATCCTTTTAATATCATTTTTAGAATTATAATCAATATTAAAATTATGATAAATAGGAATATTCCCTCCTTTTGTACATGTCGATGAACAATTAGTAAGAGAATTATTACTAACAATAGATTTTTTTGTATTTTTTCTTTTTAAATTTGAAGAATTTGTTCTTTTTAAATTTTTATTTTTAATATTTGGATTAAATTTCTTTTCTGTTATATCTTTTAAAATTTGATAAACATTTGATTTTTTACTATTTTTTCTTTGAACTGTTTTATATATTGATTTATGCTTTTTAGGAGGTTTCAATGATGATGAATTCATTATTGTTAAACATAAAAAATTTTTTTGTTTCGATAATAAAGGTTCTTTTTTTTGTTGTATTTTATTTTTTATTTCTTGAGTATTAAACTTTATATTATTATTACTTTCGATAAATAATTTTTCCTTTATTTCATTTTTATTTTCCATTGATTGATGATTATTATTTAAATTTTTTTTTTTATTTCTTTCAAAAAATGCTAAAATATTTTTTTCTAATTTTACTTTTAAATCATCTTCTTCATTATTATTATTAATTTCAATTACCGGTTTTTTTCTTTGAGTTTTTGAAGTAGGAGTTTCAATATTAATATCTAAATCACTCACCATAATTTTTTTATTATCTGATGAAGAAGTATTAAAAACATCTGGAATATATTCAATATTTATAGGTTTATTAATATACCTCTCAGGTGAATCATTTATTTTTTGATTTATATTTAATGAGTCTATTGAAAATGAATCTTCTTTTTTTGATTTTTTTTTTTGTTTTTTTGTTTCTATTGGAAGTTGTATTATTTGATTATCTAATTGAATTGATGAACATTCAATTTTTTCTAATTTATCATTTTTAAAATTTTGAATTAAATTCTTTTTAACAAATTTATCTGTAGAAGAATTACTATTAGTATATTCGGTTTCTGGTGGTTTATAATCAAAGCTAGATCTTTTTTTAAGTTTGTTTGGTTTTTCTGAATAATTTAACATTATTTTTTTATTAATTGTGATATAATTAAAAAAAAATATAATTTTAAGAAAAAAATAATTTTTATAGGAACTTAAATGTTTATTTCATATTATTAAAAGAAATGTTAATTGAATTATTAATATTGTTACTATTATTAATGTTATTATTATTATTATTATTTATGCTATCAGTATTATTCATACTTAAATTATTATAAATATTATTAAATTTGTTAATATTATTATTAACATTATTATTATTGTGAGTATTATTATTCAAATTATTATTATTGTTTAATGTATTAACAACAAATGGTCCTTTCTTTTGAACAGTTCCAAAAATTTTTTTTTTTGCAATTGGGGCAGCAAAAACACTTTTATTAATATTATTATTATTAAATAAAATACTATTATTCCCTTTTTCCTTTTCTTTTTCTTTCATTTCCTTTTCCTTTAGTTGATTATTCTTAACTAAATTCATCATTGTTTCATCAAGTTTTTTTCTAGGACAATTTGGACCACAATATTGATGAGTACAATTATGTTTTTTTTTCTCAACTAAATGACAACATTGACAGAAATTAGTACATATACCAAAAGGTAATTTTGCAATTTTTCTACATTCTCTATTTATTAATTTCATTGTTTTCAAACGAGAAATTTCATGTTCTAAAGCTTCAATTTCATTAAATAAAACAAATTCATTTGATTTAACATTATTATTTAATATCCATCTTAAATGATATGGTAAATGATTTCCTTTATATTTTTGAGGACGAAATTTTAAGTTTTTTAATGTAAATGATGATTTTAAATCTTCTCTTGGTTTTAATATTTTTCTTGCATCTAATATATATTTCATTTCTTCTTCGACATCTATATCTTTTGATAATATATTTTCTTCATCTTTTTTTGATTTATGGAAATTTTTTGGTTTTTTTCTCTTTTTTCCTAATACATTTGTTGTATTTATTGGTTTTGTAATTTTCATTTTTTTTATTTTTATTTAAATAATTTTATTTTGATAATTATATATAAATATTATTTATATTTTAATAATAATTAATAATTTTTAATTTAAAATTCTACATATAATTAATTAAAATTCAGGCAATTCTGGAATTGTAAGAATTGCTCTATATTTTTCAGGATTTGTTGTATTTTCATTTTCAATTCGAATTATACACCATTGAATTCTTCTATATATTTCAATAATTGACAAAAATAAATTTTTCCATTCGTCAAATTTATTTTTATTTAAATAAATAAAACTACTTGTCCAAGAATATCTAATTATTACATCTAATATAATACTAATATAATAAAATTCTTTAGGATAAACTATAGTATCTCTCAAAAAAAAATTCTTTGAATTTATTCTACCAAGTCCCCAATCAACATAAACATCCCAAAATAATTGATATAAATTAACAATAATTGCAATAATAATATATAAAATTAAAAAAATTTTAGTATCTTTTTTTGTATATAACCAAGTAAAAATTACATTAATAATTCCACCAGTATACTTTAATAAATTGTAAAAATGAGGCCATACATTTTTAGTATAATATAATCGATTAATACATTGAGTAAATCTAATAAAATTTGGATATAATAAAATAATAAAACAATAAATTGTATCTCTATTACATTTATCAATTCTTTTATTTTCTTCTCTACATTCTTTATTCCCAATTAAACAAAAAGTTAATGCTAAAGAACATAATGGTTTGGTTAGAGAAGTTAATATATCACCAAATAAAAAATCTCGAAATAATACTCCTTTTTTACCAAAAGGAAATAAATTCCTTATAAAAGTTTTTATAATTCCTTTCCTAAAATCATAATACATAAAATTAATAGGAATTAATAAAAAAATGAAAAGGAATATAATAATTAATAATGGAAATATAAAATAATAATTTCCAAAAGTTGTATAATTATAAACTATTTTGGCACATAACATAAATATACACCAAAGTGATAAGAGAAATAAGGAAAATTCTAATAATTCTGTACTTCCTAATCTTAATTTTGGTTCTACTTCAAAAATATAGATATAATTTATTTTAAATTTTTTTAATATAAATAAATTAATTGCAACTCCAAAAAATGTAATAATAATAACTAAACTAAAATTAAATGCTGGAAAAAAAGGTTTTACTGAATTTACTCTTATTTTATTATTAAAACATAAAAATATATAAAATAAAATAAAAGAAATAATAATACCAAAATAAAAATAACTTATAGGTTTAATATTTTTACTACCTACTAATCCTTTATGTAGATCTTTTCTTGCTTTTTTAATATCATTATCTGTAAATTGTTGTGCATAATATTTTTTAATTTGCATTCTTAAATCAACTAATTTATCTAAAATTAAAAAAAAATTAAAATTCTTATCAGCTTTTTTTAATTCATTATCTAATCCTTTAATATTATGATTTCTAAAAATTTTTTTTGATTTTTTTTGTATTTTTTGAATGGCCAATAAATTAATATTATGATAAGAATGTAACCAAGAAGTATAAATATATAAACTTGATAAAGCTCTTTTCCAACTTGTTGCATAACCAAATTCATCTCTATCATGATGTTTATGATTTTTAGTTTCTGAATCATCATTATTCATTTTCATATTACTTATTTGCTCTTTTATTTTATCAAATTTATTAATGAATTCATTTAATTTTGTTATGAAAAAATCATCTACTATTTTTACTTTTTCTGAATAAAATTTTATAAAATGTTCTATTTTTAATGAGTCAAATAAATCTGAGCTGTCTTCTACTTTTTCCATAATTGAATTTTTGTCTTTTGAGGAATTTATATTCATTTCTCCATCTGTTTCTTTATCTTTCATGCTTTGGTTTATTTGAAAATTGTTTAAATTTACGTTATTATTTGAAGAATTTGCTTTTTTAATGGATTTTTTTTTTTTAATATAATTTATATCATCTGGATTTAATTCCATTAACTCAGTATGTTGAGCTGTTCTAATAGGGATATCATTAGCACTTATTTTATGTTTGAGTTTTTGAAGCTTTTTTAAAGTACTTTTTTTGTTTCTCCTATTATCTATAAATCTTAAAAATAATTTAACTGAATTATAATCAAAATAATATTCTGCAAATTCAGGTATTTTATAAAATGAAAAATTTTTCCCAAACTTCATTGTTATTGAAAATATTTTTTTCAATATATTTTTAATTATTATAATTTTTTTTTAGTTCAAATTATTTAATTAAAAGTTTAAATATTAATAGTAAAATAAAATGTAAATATATAATATAATCAAATTTGTATTTCAAAATTATTTTATAAATAAACTTATTCATATAAAAGCAATAAAATTTTAAAATAAAATTTAATAAGAACCTCCAATATTAGTTCCAATAAATTTTGCAGTTTCCTTCATATAATAGTCACTACTATAAAAACTAGTCTTTCTCTTATGTTTAATATATAAATAACATCCAAAAATAATAAAAATAGCAACAATAACACAAACAAACCCAATAAATAACATTTGAATAATATAAGCAGCACTTAATTTATCATCTTTTTTTCTATTACGATTAATATTACTTTTATCATTTTTATTCATAATATCTTCAGGAGTAAGTTCTTTTTTTTTTCTTGTATCTTTCTTATCATCATCTTTCCTACTTTCTTTATCTTCTGCAAATTCATGGATTTTTGGAGGTTCAGGTTCACTTTTTGCAATTCTGACTACATTTGTAGTCGAATAAAAACCTATTTGCTGATTTTGATAATCATAAACCATATGAAAAAATCTTACTATTGGTCTTCCTAAAGTAAAATGTTCAAAATTATTTTTATGATATAATATAAATTCATATTTATTTGTTTCTTCATTTTTTATAAATAAGTTATCTTTTGTTAATTTCATTCCCCAATCACCAAAAATTAATGTTAAAGAAGGAGCATTTGAAGGTATTTCATTGCATTGAAAAATATCATATCTTTTAATTTTAATTCTTTCACAAATTTTACTATTAATTAAATCTTTAAAATAAGTAATTTCTAATTTATTAAAAAAACTACTTGGAACTAAAGCCCTATTTCTATATGAAAAAAAAGAAACAAATTTCTCACCTTCAATAGGTAAATTTTCATTATCATTAATTAACCCATTTGTAATAGAACATTCCCATTTTCTATTTTTATATCTTACCCCATCTTTAATTTTATCTTCTGCATTACATCGACCATAATTTCTATAATCATTAACAATATTTTTTGGTATTTCTCCAAAAGAAATTTCTCCTTTCTCACTTGTATGAAAACTCTGAGTAAAAACTTTATGAGAAATAATTCTATTATTATATAATTGATCAATAAATGAATAACCCCTCTCAAATGAATTTGCCATATATCCTAAGCCAATCATTCCTTCATATCCAGAAAAAACTTTTGAATCTGTAGCAATTAAAAATTTTTGTCTAAATATTCTTTTGTTATTAATTGTAATATCATCTCTTCCTGTAAAGCCTGTAATAAATTTTTCATCTTCATAATTTAATGTTATTTGAGTTCTATTTACTTCAATCGTAGATGAATTTAAAAGATTAAATCTTCTTTCATTTTGTATTCCTGATTCTGAATTATATATATCTACTACCCAAGAAAAAAATGATTGACCATGTATTACTAATTTTCTACATGTTGGTGGGGTCCCGATACATATTTCTAAGCACATTCTTTCTTCTTCATTTGAAATTACTGGAAGAGTGGGAATTTCCAGAAAGGAAATATATGGTTTTTTAATATAGGTATTGGTTATTTTTTCTATTGTGAAAGGGAATTTTAATTTTGAGGATATTAAAGGAAAAGATATTAAAATTGTTATTAGGACTTTAGAGATATTCATTTTATATAATTTTATTTTAAGGTTTAATAAATTTTTTAAATATTAATTAATTGATATAATATAAATAGCATTTCTATTATATTAAATATTTAATTTAATATAACTTATTTTTACAAATATATTATGTTACAATAATTATAAATTGTTGCCATTTTAGATTCGTAATTTTTAAATATTTATTTCCATATTCTAATTAATGAATTCTCAGGAAAAATTATTATTCTCAATATTTTATATAATATTTTAATAAAATTTTTTCATATAAATAAATTAAATTTTTTTATTAAGTTTTATTTGATTTTTTTATTATATAAAAATGTCAAGAAGAGTACAAAAAAAGACTGTTGT
>JAJJLH010000221.1:0-37125 GCA_023806865.1 Isotricha sp. YL-2021a
CCCAATCCCCAATCCCCAATCCCCCATCCCCCAAACCCAAAACCCCATCCCCAAACCCCAAAAAAATTTTGAAAAAAAAAAATAAGAAAAAAAAATAAATTAAATATTATATTTTAAATAAATTTTTAATAATATTTAATTAAATATTAAGAATAATTATAAAGATAAAAAATTAATTAACAAATAAATTCAAGAATAAAGTAAAAATTTAAATGTAATTAAATTTATAATACATAATTATTGAATTTATAATTCACAATAAAAACATCTTATTAAATAAAAATTGAAAAAAGAATAGAAATGAATTAAATAAGCGTTTTTATTTTATGAAAAATAAATAAAAGAATAATATTGTCTATATAAGGAATAAAAATTAAAAATATATATAAAAAAATAAAATGGGTAAAAGAAGTAAGATAGATTAAAATAACTATAAATATAGCATTAAAAAAGAAACCTCAATTAATAAAAGGTTCAAATGTTGGATATGAACTATATGAAATTCAAAATACTTCAACATCTGATTTAAAAATAATGTTAGATGTAATTTATATGTATTTTACAAAACGAAGTAGACAAAAAGCCAAAAATTCAAACTTTAGAAATTTATATATTCGAATTAAAAATGAATTAAATAACAGACAAAAAACTGAAAATTGTAGAAAAATAAGATTTTCAATAAGTGATTTTGATGATGATATTCATTTTGATATTAAACAAACTCCAATTGAAGAAGTTAATGTTCCTAATTTTTTAAATGATCAAAAAAATATTTCTTTACCTACAATTAGTAATAATTCTAATACTTTATCATCTACAACTATTGATGAAGATTCAATAAAAGAAGAAATTGAAAGATTAAAAAAAGAAAAAATTGCTTTATTATATGAAATGTATGTTTTAAAAAGAACATATTGTTTAAATGAAAATAAAAAAGAAGAAGAAAAAGAAAAGGAAATAGATAATAAAATAGAAAATGAAAAGGAAAAAGAAAAAGGAATTGAAAATGATTATAATAATATTTTTTGTCCAAATAAACATTTAGAACTTAATTTTGATATTGAACCTAATTTATTTATAAATTCTGAAAATAATTCTGTTTATAATCAAAAAGAAAAAGATGAATATAATGAAGAACTTTTGTATCTAAAGAATTAATATCAACAATTATTATTTATAATTGATTAAAGGTAGTTTATGAATAATTTTTTGATACATTTATTAGACAAAAAAATTTTTTTTAATTTTTTTGGAAGTAAAATGTTGTAAATAGAGATTATTTAATCTCTTTAAACAAATAATTTCTATTTAGCTCACAAATTTAATATTAATAAATATATATAGGTAAAACTCAAATTTAAAGGTTTAGTTTTATTTAGATAAATATAATATATTTTTTAAATTTCAAACTTTATTAAACTTTATTGGTAATATTTTATGTTTTTAATTTTTGGAAAATAAATTGAAATAAAATATAAAATTAATTTATTAAAATTAAATGTTGTTTAACCCCATTTAATAAATATTATCAAAAGAAATAAAAAAATTAAATTAAAATAAAATGAGTTTTGAGAATAATGATTCACATAAAAAAATTAATTTTGAAAAAATTGCTCATATAAATGTGTCTGGAGAAGGTACTTTAATTAGAGGAAGAAATAATACTCAAATTGAGAGACCAAAACAAGAATTAAATCAAGAAAATAAAATTTATTTTTCTAGACAAAATATTAATCAAACTCTAAATAATTTAATTAAACAATCAAATTTAATATCCCAAAATTATAAAAATGAATTGAATAAATTTAATACAAGAAATATATTTATTGACTATATGTTTAATCCTGAATTATTACATTTAAATATATCAAAAAATTATAAAAATGAAATAAAAAAATTTAATTGTATTTCTTCATCAAATAATGAATATTTAGGTAATAAACAAAAAAGAAAAAAAAATAAAAATAATTCTTCAAATGAAATTATAATTAAAATCCCAAGAGATGATAAATCAAATAATACAAGTCCAAGTTCAAATAATGTTGTTTTAGATCAAATTAATGTAATTTTATATTTATATAATAAATTAGTGTTTAGGTGAAATAAGAAATTTAATACTGGAAATAGATAATAAATATCATACTAATAGAAATAAATTTCAAAAAATATATTATTTTACTATTAATACATCTCATTATGCAATAACAGTAAATAAAGTTAATGATAAAATCATTGAAATTTCAAAAGAAGAAAATAATATTAAAAGTAATTATACTCAAGAAAATGAAATTTCTAAAGTCCTTATTGAAATAAAAGGGATTCTTGAAAGTAGTTTAAATTATTATAAAAATAATGTTTGTATAAATTAATTTTTTTTAATAATTTGAAATATAATTTTCAAATTTTAAAATAAATAAAATTAAATATGAAAAATAATTCCCTTTTTATTTTATCATAATATATTTTATAAACAAAATAACTTTATTTTATAATATAATAATAAAATTTAATATAATAAAAATTTTTATTTTTTATTATTTGTAAGTTCTTTTTCAATTTTTTCAAGCATTTCTTTTTGTTCTTCAGCAATTTTAATTTTATCTTCTTCAGTAGGTTCAAATTTAATAATTTTATTACATTCTTTAATCAAATCCATTTTATTAATTCTTCCTCTTCTAATAAATAAATTTTCAATCATATTCATTTCTTTTTCAGTAACATAAATATATTTTCCTCTATCATCAATAATTCCTAAAATTCTTCCTTCTTTTTCAAATTGATTTAATTTTTCTACTAATTCATTAGGAGAGATTTTGAATACTCCACTTAAATCTTCTAAAGAAACAACTTTTCTTCTTTTTATATAATTTAAAAATTCATTTATTACATTTTCATCTGAAAAATTTTTCTTTTCTTCTCCTTCTTCACCTATTTTTATCATATCTTTCCATTGATTGTATATTTCATCTTCTTTTTTTTGTTGTTCTTCTTTTACTTTTTGTAATGTTTCTTCTAATTTTCTTTTTTCTTCTTCTTTTAATTTTTCTTTTATTAACATTTCTCTTTCTTTTTCTTGTTCTTTTAATTTTTTTGCTTCCATCATTTGTTTAATTTGTTCTCTATGTTCTGCTTTTTCTTTTTTTTTTAACATTTTTGCTTGTTCTTTTTTTGTATATTTTTTATTTGGATCAATATTATTATTTATTATATTTTGATTCCCCATATTTTGATTTATATTTTGATTATTATTATTTAAATTATTATTTTGATTAATATTATTATCAGTTGTATTATTTGTTGTTGTATTATTATTATAAGTTTGAAAATCAGTTTTTGTTAATTTATTTAATAAGAAATGTGTGAGTAATATTACGAGACCAAATATTAAAATAAATACTAATAAATTTATTGGGATGACCATTTAATCTTATTAAATATGAATTAAATAAAATAATTAAAATATTTTAATTAATAATTAAAAATATAAAATAAAAAAATAACTGCTTTTTTTATAATATTTAGTTCTTTTTTTTAATTATTATATATTGTTAATCTAACATAACGACATTCGTTTTTTGCAATAATGAATAAAAGAATAATCATTTTAATAATAAGAGATTATCAAAATTTCACAAATTTAAAATTTAAATTAAATATTATCTTTCTTCTTGAAAAGGATTAAAAAATTAAAATCATTTTTAAAATAAAAATCGATATTAAGTGTTGAAAAATACAATATTAATCCATTTCAAAACCCTTTAACTAAAATAAAAAATAAATAAAACCTTAAAAAAAACTTAATCTTCTATTTTAAAGAACATTAATAAAATCAAACATTAAAAACAAAAAAACTCAACCAAAAACCCATAAAAAAATAAAAAAAAATTAAAAAAAATTAAAAAAAATAACAAAAACAACACTTTCTGTAAAAAAAATAATGAAAAAAAATCCTATAAAATGTGTAAAAATCAAAAAAATTATAAAATAAAAAAATGTCAAGGAAATACGATTGCGTAGGATTAGGAGAACTCTTAATTGATTGGGTCCAAACAGGTGAATCAGATCAAGGAAACCCATTATATGAATGTAATCCAGGTGGAGCTCCATGTAACTTATTAGCAATGATGAAAAAAGCAGGAAAGAACGTTGCTTTCATTGGTAAAGTAGGTAACGACATGTTTGGAAGAATGTTAAAGAAAAGAACAGAAGAACAAAATATTGATATGACTGGATTAACACTTGATAAAAAAGTTCATACTACCCTTGCATTCGTTGAAAAAAAAGAAAATGGTGATAGAGATTTTTCATTTTATAGAAAACCAGGTGCTGATATTATGTTAACTAAAGAAGATATTCAAAGAAATAAAAGTTTAATTGAAAATGCTACTATTTTCCATTTTGGTACTTTATCATTCACTGATCAACCTGCTGAAGATGCTACAATTGAAGCACTTAAAATTGCAAAAGATGCAGGTTGTATTATATCATTTGATCCTAATTACAGACCACCATTATGGTCAAGTGAAAAGAAAGCTAAAGAATGGATGGAATATGGATTAAAATTTGCTGATATTTTAAAAATTTCTGATAATGAAATTACTTTCTTAACTGGTGAAACTGATTATGATAAAGGAATACATGCTATTTTAGATAAATATCATACAAAATTAGTCTTTGCTACTTATGGTCCTGATGGTGCTAGAGGTTATTATGGTGGTAAAGACGTTTTTGTTAAAGCTTATGAAAATCCTAATACTATTGAAACTACTGGTGCTGGAGATTGCTTCTTTGGTGCTGCTCTTAGTAAAGTTTTAGAATATGGACTTGATAATTTGGATATGGATAAAGTTGAAGATATTCTTAAATTCGCACAAGCAGCTGCATCTCTTGTTACTACTAAAAAAGGTGCTCTTTGTGTTATGCCTACTAGAGAAGAAGTTGAAGAAGAAATGAAAACTCATTAAATAAATTTACTTTTAAAGGATTTTTTAATATTTAAGGTAAAAAAATTTATTCTATTTTTACATTTATTTTCTTTTTTTTTTTGGTTTTTTCCTATTTTTCTACTTTTTTTATAAAAATTCAATTTGATATTGTTATATTCATAAAATTAAATTTGGTAAATTTTTATTAAATAATGATAAATAAAAATGATTAAAACAAAAAAAACATAAATAACTAAAAATAATAATTTAAAAAAATAACTAAAAAACCAAAAAAAAAAAAAACAAAAAATGTCTCGTCCATTCATATTTTCTGGTAGAATAATATCAGAAGGAAACAATCATTCAGCCCATAATATCTACAAATCAAAAATCCCTCCATCTCTAAGTCCAAATCAAATCCTTTTTAATTCAATAAACCCTGTGAAGCCATTTAATAGATTTAGAAATGGAAAACCATCATCAGGAAACAATCCAGTTCAAGCTTACATAGAATTTATAAAAAAAGACATAAACAAACCTTTAAATCGTCCAAATATACATAAATCTCTTCCAAAATATTTACCAGATAATCCTTTAAGATGGAGTGTAGGTTGTACATATCATTGTAATGAGCCTAATTTAGTTCCTAAATATTCTAATTTTAAAGAATATTACTTTAATAAGAGAAATAAGGATGATGTTGATAAATATGAAAGAAGTTTTTTACCTACTGATCATATTAGTGTTAGAATACCTGAAATTAATAAAAGTTATGGTGAAGATTCTTTTTTGAATATGAAAAGGAAGTATGGTCCTTTTGCTGAAAGTGAAAGCTATTGGGTTCCTAGATTATATGAAAATGGTACTGTTGCTAATAGGAGTAGTGTTAAATATAATATTTTAAATAATTCTGATGATTCTATTTCATCTTTGAAAGATGATATTTTAATGGATAAAACTGCTAATAATAAAAAAAAAGGTGTTGCTGAATTTGAAGATTTTAGAAATCCTTCTAATCCTAATTTTAATCAAAGATATCAAAAGTTGATTAAGGAGAATGATCATATTTTTTATAATTATAAAGGTGTTTTTAGTGATTTATATGATTCTGCTGCTAAAAATGGGAATATTTATATGCCTTTTAGAAGAGAGAATGATGAATCAAAAAAAAATAAAGGAGAGAATAATTAATATTATGTTTATATAGTTTTTTATTGTCTTTTGTTTAATTTATTTGTTAATTTTTTTTGGTTTTTTTCAATATATTTTTTATAGTTTTTTATAAAGTTTAAAAATATAATATAATAATATTAAATTTTATCCTTATTTGTTGTTTTTAAATAAATATTCAAGGAAATAAAATTATATTATTTCTACAAAAGATATCTAATAATAAAAGTTTTTCAAAATAAATTTTTAATTTAAAACTATTTTCATTAAATAAAAACTCAATAAATAAAAATTCTAATAAAAATATTACTTTTAATTGTAAAAGATATCTAAGATTGAATAATGAAATAAAGTAGTAAAAGAATTATATTAGATATTAATTTTATACATATAAACAAATAAATAAAAATTATACTTCTTCATCCCTACTAAATTTATTTCTTAATTCATTAAAATCAAATTGTAATTGCTCGACAAATTGAGACTTCCTTCTTACTTTATTTTTCTTATTTCTTTCGTTTCTCAAAAGGATCATATTTTGAGCAGAAATTCCTTTTTCTTTTTCTTTACTTCTTCTTTGAATGATTTGATTATCTATATTATTATTATTATTATTATTATTACTAATATTATTATTATTACCTTCATTATTAATTTCTTTCTTTTTATCATTTTCATCATCTTCTTCTTCTTCTTCTTCTTCATTTTCTCTTTTATATTCTTCAATAGCTTGATTTAAATAATAATCTAATTTCATATATTGTTTATTAATAACTCTTAAATCATCACAATTATATAAACTTTCAAAATAATAAGCAACAAATAATAATTCAAAATCTTTTTCAGCATCATAATAAGGTAAAATAGGAATTCCATTATCTAAATCATAAGCAAATGACATAACAGAATTATCAACAATTAAAATATCCTTTAAATCAAATCCTTCAAAAATATTCATATCTTTAATATAAAAAGTTTTCCCATTTAATTTAACATCAATACAATTACTTCTATATAATCTATTATAAAAATATTTATTTTCAGGATCTAAAAAATTTAAAACTGCATTTGCATAAGAAGAATGTGAAGCAGTATAAATAACAATAGTATATTTTTTTTTAATAATTTCAATAGCTTTTTTCCAATGAGGACGAACATTAACTCCAATTCTAGCAATTTTTTTTGAAGGTAAAGTAACAGAAATAATATTTTCTTCTTTATGATAATTTTGAACATTTACAACACCATGAATTAAAGTTTCATCTAAATCAAAAACTGCTAATTTTTTATGATTATCAGGATTTAGAATTTTTACTTTATTTGGTTTAGAAGCTTTTGATTTATTTTCTTTTAATTCTACAATTATTCTCATACAATTTTTTGTATATTCATAAAAATTTGCTAATTCAATTGTATTTGTCATTGATTTTGCTTCTTCTTCTAATGAACTTACTAAAGGACTTTTTACTAAAATTGGATTATTTAATAAAGGAGGTGATGGAATTTTTTGTGATTTTAATGTTTTTATTTTTTTATTGCTTTCTTTATTTTTTTCTTTTTCTTTTTCATTTTCTGTAAATTGTGTTGATGATGATCTTACTAATAAATCTTTTTCTACTTTTATATTTGGACTCATTGATGTTGTTTGTTTATTGTTTTTTATAGTATCTACTAAACTATCAAAATTTTCATTAAATAAATGTAAACTTTTTGTTAATTGACGTGATTTACTTCTACTTAAAACTTCTTTTGATGAACGATTCTTTTTTTGTGTTTGGTTATATTTGTTTTTTTTTTTATTTTTTCTATTAAGTTGAGATGGAGAATTTGGAAGTGAATTTTCTTTGTGTTCTTTAAGTTCAACTGTATCTGATATTATTGGAGGTGATATTTGAATTGGAGTAAATAATTTTTTGGAAATATTTGAACCTTTTGAACTTGAATATCCTATATTTCCTCCTTGATTACTACTATAAATCATTTTATCGTTTATTATTTTTTAATTTTAATTTTAATAATTTTATATTTTTTTCATATTTAAAAATGAAAGTAAGAAATTTATAAAAAAAAATTTAGAAAAAAAAATTTTATAGATTAAAAATTAATTTTTAAAAAAAAAATTATTAAAAATAAAAAAAAAATGGGAATTAATTGTAATATATACAATAAACCAATAGAAGAAAAAGATGAAATAATTCGTTTTTCACCTCCAATATCATCCCATCGTGATTTAAACAATGCACCAACAATTTCAGACTCAGCTCAAAAAATTTTTAATGAAAGATTTAATCAAGAAATAGATGAATTAGGAGAATTTATTCCTAATTCAAATTTCCAATCTCAAATACCATCAAATATAAAAAATTACATATTAAAAAATAAATATGATCCATATAAAAAAAAAAAAAAAAATCAAAATAAACAATTTTATACAATTGAACCAGTTAAATTTCAAAATGGAAATATTTATAAAGGAACTTGGAATGATTTATTTGAAATGGATGGTTATGGACATTATTATTTAAAAGATGATAATGTTTTCGTTGAAGGATTTTGGAAAAATGGTGAATTAAAAAATGGAAGAATATTTTATCCAAATGGTGAAATTTATGAAGGTGAAATTAAAGAATCTTTATATAATGGTAAAGGGAGAATTATTTATAATGATAATTCAATTTTTGAAGGAAATTTTATAAAAGGAGAAAAAGATAAAGAAGGAAAAATTATTTATGATGATAAATCATATTATGAAGGTGATATTTATAATGATATTCCAAATGGAAAAGGAATTTTTAAATGGAATAATAATATAATTTATAATGGTGAATTTAAAAATGGAATGTTTGATGGAAATGGTTTATTAAAAAATAATAATAATGGTTCATTTTATAATGGAAATTTTAAAAATAATTTATATAATGGAAAAGGAATTTTTCATTGGGGAAAAAGTAATAATGAATATAATGGAGAATATAAAAATGGGAAAAAAAATGGTAAAGGTATTTATAAGAAAAATAATATAATTTATGAAGGTTATTTTAATGAAGGAAAACCACATGGAAATGGTAAAATTGAAGATGGGAAAAATACTTTAAAATGTGAATGGAGAAATGGAATTTGTGTTGAAAGTCTTTCTCTTGTTGAAAGTAGATATGGTGATGATAATGAAAATAAAAAAATTGAATTTAATGTTGATAATGAGGATATTGATATTAAAAAATTAAAGTATATTAAATGGGATAAAAATAATAATTGCTATGAATATAAACCTATGATATCTTATTCTGAAGTTTTTTGAAATAATATTTATTTTTCATTTTGTTTTTTTTTAGTTTTTTTGTATTATTTATCTATTATAATATTATTTTTTTTGTTTATTTAAACTAATAATAAAATAATGTAAAATAAAATTATAAATTATTATATTTAAAGGAATTGTAATATTATAAAAAAAATAAAAAATTATGTCCGAAATTGAAGAAGGAGAAATTGTTCAAGATAAAGATGAATTTGAAAAAGAAAAGAAAAATAAAGTATTTTTATTTATTAAACATATTCAATTTAAATATTTAGATAGAAACAATGAAAAGAGGAAGAAGTCGTTCAAGAGATGATAAGATTTCAAATCGAAATAAACATGATTCACCATGTAAATATTTTTTAAGGGGAGAATGTAAAAAAGGAGAAAAATGTAATTATAAGCATTTATCAAAAAAAGAAATCCCTTGTAAATATTTTCATGGTTTAGGTTCTTGTGAAAATACAAATTGTGAGTAAGATTATTTTTTTTAAATTTACTAGATTTTCACATGATGATTTAACAAATAATGGGCTTATAAAATTCTTCAGATTGAATGAAAACTTTTTAATTAGGAAATATAAAAAATATAAGAAAATAAAATATGAAAATCAATTTAATGAATATATAACTAAGAAATATAATTTTATAAATAGTATTGTCAATACGTGTTGTTATCAACCATTTTTAAATAATAATTATATGATGGGATATATATTATGTAATTCATATCCAACTCAAAATAATTGTTAAGCCATAATGAAAAAAATTAATAATTTTATTTATGAATCTCCAAATTTAATATTTTTTAATATATATTATTTGTAATTACTTATAAATAATATTCCTAAAATAGATTTTTGGAGGTAAAAGATATTAAATAAATATTTCTTTGATTTAATTGTATTATAAAAAATTATAAATAATAAATTTAACAACTTAAAAATTTTTTATTCTTCAAATAAAGCAAATATTAAGGAGCAACTTGTTGTCTAATAAATTTAATTGCTTCAACTGCTCCGGTTCCTTTAAAACCACTTCCTTTTCTAAAATAAATAATAAAAAAATAAAAATAATTACTCAACTTTCCAAATAAAATTTGTATCAGCTTTATCAAAATCTAAAAAATTTTTAATATCTTCTAAAGTTAATGATTTTTCAACATCTTGTTTATTAACAAGAAAAACAATTGGAATAGGTCTTTTTAAATCTTTATCAACTTCAGCAATTAAATCATTTAAAATTCTCATTCTTTTAATATCAGTACTATCAATAACAAAAATAATTCCATGTACATCATTATAAAACATTTTCCAACATTTTCTATATCTTCTCTAATATTTTATAATAAAAAATTTTCTATTTTACTAAACCTGAAATTTCAATTAATTTTACTGGTTTTTGTTCAACTTTAACATTATGACATTGAAAAAAAGGAGTTGGGTAAATTTCTACTACTTCTTCATTCTATATTTAATTATATTTTTTTTACTTGAAAATTTCTTAAATTTGCTATTATTGTTGATTTACCTGCTCCATCTAAACCAATAAATAACACTCGTAATTCTGCCATTTCCATTTTAAAAATTAAATATAATATAATCTTTAAAATATAAAAATATTTAAACTTAAAAAAAAATAAATAATTATTTATTTTTTTAAGAAATTATTACCCATTTAAAATATGGATAATTCATCAAATGAAATATGTGAAATCTTTCAATCAAATTTATCAATAATAAATTCAGAACAAAATTTAACTCCCTCATTATTAACAGAACAAGATAAATATTTAATTGCATATATTAAAACAGTATCTCAATATATAGAAAAATCCAAATTTACAACAATAAATGGTTTATATTCTTTAATTGAAGAAATGACAGAATCTTACTTAAAAACAATGTTAGAAAAAAAAATAATTACAAAAACAGAAATAGCAATATCCCTTCAAGCAGCAGGACAAGTAATAAGTCATCTTTTACATAAATTTATCTCAAAAAAAATAAGTGAAGATTTAAATATAATTCAAAAATATTTAATAAATATAATAAATGACTTATTAACATTAAATAAAATTTCCAATGACAAAATACATAATTTCTTTGATCATACAATATCAAATGGAACAAAAATTTTAGTCCATGGATATTCAAGTCAAATTGTATATTCATTAATAGAAAGTAGGAAAAAAGGGAAAAAATTTTTTGTTTATATAACATCAAGTCAACCTGATGATTATTCAAAAAAATTAGAAAGTGAATTAAAAGAAAAAGATATTGGTTGTAAAATAATACCTGGAATTTCAGTTGGTTATTATTTAAAATATGTTAATTTTGTTTTAACTAATGCAGATGCAGTTTGTCAAAATGGAGGAATTATAAATAAAATTGGTACTTTTACTATTGCAATTTGTGCTAAAAATTTTATGAAACCTTTTTATGTTATGATTGATTCAATGAAATTTTTAAAAATGTATGTTTTAGATCAAAGTGATTTAAAACATACGATTGGATTTCAAATAAATGAAAATGAGAATACTTGTGATTTTACTGCACCAGAATTTATTAGTTTGTTTTTTACTGATATTGGTATTTTTACTCCTAGTGCTATTTGCGATGAATTAATACATTTGTTTAATTATTAAAATATTTTTATATTAATAAAAAAATATAAAAAAAATGTATTTCATTTAAGTTTTAGAAAAAAATTTCTAATATCAATTAAAAAACTATAAATTATATGACTAATTTTTCTAAATTTTTTTTTTTTTTAAATTGATTATAAACTTTCCTTTATTTGATTTATTTATCATATCTATTAATAAAAAATTTTTTTCAAAAATAGAAATGAAAAAAATTAAAACAATAAAAGAAAGTATAACTAATGAATAGTAGGCAATAAAGTAAGAAAATAATAAGGAAACACCATAATATCATGATTAGGATATAAAGAAGTAAACATATCTTTATATTTAATAGGTATAATAAAGTTAATATCTTCATTTCTTTGATTTACCATTTCCCCTTCTTCATTTTCATAAATAATTTTACTTGGATAATGTTTTAAAAGTTTACTTTTTCCTTGTATTTTGGAATAAGTAATTTCACAAACTTTTTTTGAATTAGTACAAGACCACATATTCCCATGAAACATAAAATAAAAATAAGGAATATAATAACTATTGGTAAAATTAATAAAAGCATAACCGAAATTTTTAAATTTATTAGAATCAGTTGGTAATATGAATATATCATAAGTTCCTCTGAAATTTTGATCAATAATATTTATTAACATATCTCTTGTAAATTTATTAGGAATATTCTTAATCATTATTGTTGTTCTCGTATCTTCTAAATTTAATACTTTACACATATCAACAATTAAACCAAATTTTTCATATAAATCATCTTCATAAACATAATCATCATTTGGTAAAATTGTTTCATTATTTAAATTACTTTCTTTAGAAAGATTTTCTTTTTCATTTTTAAAATTTGAATCATTTAAATCTTTATTTGAATCAGTATATGAAGTAAATCTAAAAGTATTATTGTTATTTTCTTTAAAATAAGTGTCTAAAGAATTAATACTATATGATGTTGGATTTTTATTTTCATTATTTTGAATTTTTGAATTTGATAATTTAATTGAAGAAGGTAAAAAAATTTGTGTACTATTACTTAAAGGATTTTGAGTAACAGCATTTTTTTGTCCTTCCATTACTTTAAAAAAATCTGAAAAACGAGATTGTTTTAATCTTTCTTTTTTTTTCTGAGGAAATAAATCTGAAAGAAAAGTTTCAACATCACCTCTATCAATTATTTTATAGTTTGAATTATCTTCTTTTTTTTGTTCTATTCCATTTGGTGTTTCATAATCTGATTTTTTTTTTGAATTTGGATTTGAGACTATTAAAAAATCATTATAAATTCCATTTATTTCAGGTTCTAATATTGTTTCTTCTTCTTTTGATTTGTTCTTTTGTTTTTTCATTTTTTATTTATTTTTTTAATTTTTACCTAATAAATTATATTTTTTGGATTGTGGATATTTAAATTTTTTTTTAATGAGGATGTTTTTATTATTTTCTTTTTAAAAGTTAATGGAGTGTTATATTTTAATATTAAATTATTATTTTTAGGAAATTGATATTTATTTATTTTAATAATTTATAAGTATCATAACAATTTATGAAATATTATTCATAAATTATTCTCATTAATAATTTTACATAATCTTTTATCATGAACTTCAATTTCACAATTAGAATTTAATCCTTTAAAAATATCACTAATATCAGTATTTTCATTAATTTTAAAATTACTAATTTCTAATTCATCTAAAAACTGACATTCATAAAACATCATTTTCATATTAGTTACTTTTTTAGTTGTAAAATTATATAATTCTAATTTTTTTAAAAAAATACAATTAGAAAACATTTCTCCCATATCTTTTACATTTTGAGTTTTAAATGAATCTAATTCTAAATTTTCAAGTGCACAACATTTACAAAACATTGAATTCATATTCTCAACTTTATTAGTATCAAAAGAAGAAACATTTAAATTAACTAGTTTACAACAATTATTAAACATACCATTCATATATAATACATTATTAGTATTAAAAGAAGATAAATTTAAATTTGTAATTTTGGAGCAATTATGAAACATATTACTCATATCTATAACTTTATTTGTATTAAAATTTGATAAGTTTAATTTTGAAATTGAAGTACAATTTTCAAACATTCCACACATATTTGTTACATTATTTGTTTTAATATCGGATAAATTTAATTCAACTAAGGAACTACAATAAAAAAATAATCCACTCATATCAATTATATTTTCAGTTGAAAGTTTTGAAAAATTTATTTTATTTAAAAATATACATTGAGAAAATAAACATTTTATATTTTTTAAATTTGAACTATTAAAATTTGAAAAATTAACTTCAATTAAATTTTGACAATTATGAAATAAATAACTTATATTATCTAATGGAATTTTACTTTTTATTTTAATTTCATCATCATTTAAATCAGTAAAAGCGTATTTATTTGTCAAAGGAATTTCTATATTATTAATATATATTTTTATATTATCTTTTAAACTTTTTTCATTATATTGATTAATATTTATAATCCTTAATTTTTCATTTAAATTTTTTTCAATTAAATAAAATTTAGATAAAATATAATTTCCATTTTCAGTTTCATCATTATCATTATTATTGTTTGCATTTTTTACAATTTTCTCTTTTTTAGTAGTGTTCTCAATATTACCTGATATAACAGACGTTTTTTCTTGATCATAAGTTCTTGATTTAATTATTTGACTTTTTGTTCTTTTAGATTGACATTTCCCCATTTTTAGATGATTAAAAACCAAAAAAAAAAATAAAATCAAAAAAAAAATTAAAAATCATAATCAAAACATATAAAAAAAATACCCTCAAAATTCCTATATATAAAAAAAAAAATAATAAACAGACATCAAAAAATATAAAAAACCCAAAAAAATTAATTTTTATATATTTAAAAAATGGTATCTGGAATCAAAACAAACGAAGAAGTACTTGCAGTATACAAACATTTGAAAGTTGATAGAAAACTAAAAGCATTAACAATTAAAATTAATGATAAGACAGAGCTTGAAATAGAAAAAACATTTGAAAGAAAAGGATTTAAATATGATGATTTTGTTTCAGCATTCCCAAATGATGATAGTCGTTTTGGAGTAATTGATTGTGATTTCACTACAAGTGACGGTAGACCACAAGAAAAAATTTTATTCATTCTTTGGTCACCAATTAATGCTAAGGCCTTAAAAAAAATGAAATATAGTACTTCTGTTAATGCTATTGTTGATGGTCTTGGTGCTATTGCCTTGACTATTCAAGCTGATTCTATTTCTGATATTTCTAAAGAATCTATTGATCAAAAATTACGTGAAAAATTCCATTAAATATTAGTTATATCGTTATTTTATTTCATATAAGAAGAATAAAATTAATACTTAATTTATTAATTAAATAATTTTTTTTTTTTTGTTTTGATGGATTTTGTAAGTTGGTTATTGTATTTTTGGTTTCTATTAATTTTTTTTTGGGGGAAGTTTGGTTTTTTTATCATGTCTTTTTTATTTTCGTTTTTTTATATTTTATTTTTTATTTTAAGTTTTTTATTTATTTAATTTTTTTTTATTTAATTATGTGAAAAATAATCAATGATTATTAAAAAAACGTTTTTTTATTTTTTTTATTTATTTAAATTTTATTGAGATAATTAAAATTATTTATTATTGAAAATTTTCATAATATAATTGAATAATTTTTTTAATAAAATAAATAAGGTTTTATTTATAATATTATATAAATAAAAATATTCATTTTTAAAAAAATTTCCCAAAAAGAAATAAATTCCATAAAAAAAATTAAATAATAATAAATGAAAAATAAATCCCAATCATAAAAAATAAAACAAATAAACCAAAAAAATTCATTTAAAAATTTTTAAAAAACTTTAACTAACTTTAAACTTCATTCATCATATTTAAAAACTCATTATAATCAATCATACCATCCCCATTCAAATCATATTTTTTAATAAGTTGATTCAAAACATTTTCATCAACATCATTATCAAGTTTCAAAGCTTTCTTAATTTCTTCTTTAGTAATTTTCCCTGTACCATCCTTATCAAGCATTTGAAAAGCTTCATTTAATCTTTCTTGTCTCAAAAAGCTTTTTTGATTAATACAAGCAGCTAAAAATTCAGTATAATCAATTCTCCCTGAACCATCAGTATCAATACTTTTAAAAATTTCCTCAACATCAACACCAAGTTCATTTTTACCTAATTTTTCAATTCCTTTTTTAACTTCATTAAAAGTTAAAGTCCCATCTTTATTCTCATCTAAATTCTCAAAAATTCCATTTAAATTCTTAACTTCTTCATCATTTAATCTAGAAGCAATAAAAGTTAAAACTGCTTTTTTTAATTTATGTTCTCCTCTGTATTTTTTTAAAGTTTGAACATTTAAATCAGTTAAATTTGCTTTAGCATTTGGTGCTTTTTTAACAATCCAAGGATGTTCTAAAACTTGTTGGGCAGAATATCTTTTATCAGGATCACAAATCATATGAGAGATTAAATCAATTGCTTCTTTAGAAATATTTTTCCATTGACTTTCTGGGAAACTATATTTTTTCTTTGAAATAGCTCTATAAATATCATTATCACTTTCACCATTGAAAGGAGGATCACCAGATAACATAATATATAATATAACACCAGCACTCCAAATATCACATTTTTCATCATAATTTCCTTTTAATACTTCTGGACTTACATAATATGCTGTTCCAACACGAGTAGACATATCTTTTTTTTTCTGTTTTTTTTTCTCATCTATTGGTTTTAACTCACCAAAAATTTTACTTAAACCAAAGTCAATTACTTTAATAGGGGAATTCTCATCTTTTGTTAAAAATAATATATTTTCTGGTTTTAAATCTCTATGACATATACCTTGTGAATGACAATATGCTACAGCACTCATTAATTGTTTAAAAATTGAAGCTGCTTGTTTTTCTGAGTACATTTCACCTTTTTCAATTCTTGATAAAATTCTATCAAATAATTCACCTCCACAACATTCTTCCATTATTAAATATATTTTTCTTTCATCTTCATATATTTCATATAAATTTATGATACTAGGATGATCACATTTTGACATTATTGATATTTCTAAATTGAATTTATCTAAATCTGCTATTTTCTTTTTTGCTAATTCTTTACAGGCTCTTGTTTCTTTTGTTATTTTATTTTCGACTCTGTAGACTTTCCCATATGAACCACTTCCTAGGTCTTTAACTTTTGTCCATTTGTCTTTTATGTTACCTGGGGTACGGGTTATAAATGTTTCTTTGTTGAATTTTACTTTTTCTTCACCTCCGTTCATATTGATATAGATATATTTTTTTTTATTATATTTATATTTTAGAAGATTGATTTTTTCCGTTTTATGAAAAATTTTATTTTTTTTTGATAAATATTTAAATATTAATATGTAATATATTATAAATTTTGTATGTTATTAAAACATTAAATTATATGATTAAAATTTTTATTTATATATTTAATAATAATATTCCAATCATTTTAAATGATAAAAATATTTGAATAATTTACATAGTTGTTTTTAAAAATATAACAATATATTAAAAATTTTTTTAAATTTGAAAAAAGATTCTAAGAAATAGATTCAATTTCACATTTCATTGTTGAAGAATTATCAGAAATATTATCAGATTGAATTTTAATACCAAAATTTTTTAATTTTTTAGGTTTTCTTGGAATAAATGTTTTTTTCATATTTTTAAGATCAAATTGTGATTTTTCATGAATTTCTTTAATATTTTTTTTTCCATTTTCATTTTCTAAATAAGTTTTTAATAATCTTTCACTTCTAACTAATTTTATTAAAACTTTAACAACATTTAAATTATCATTTATTGCATGATAACAATAATCTAATTCTTTTTTATTTTTTTGAGAATTTGCATATAAATAAAAAGGTAAAATATAACCTAAGCAATTTAAATTTTTTCTCTCATATGAATTTCTTTTTATAATCAAATTATTTTCTTCATTTAATAAAAGTTGCAAATTATAATTATTCATTGAATTTCTCTTTAATTTTATATTTTTTTCATTTATATTATTAATATTAATTACAGGATTATTATGAATTTGATTTTGAAAACTACTTCTTTTAACAGAAGTAATATTTAATTTATTATGAATTGGGTCATTTATATTTATTTGAAATTCTTTTTCAAATTTTCTTTTCTTTTCTTCATATTTATCATTTATTTGTTTTTCAGGAATCATAAATCCATTAATTAACCTAAAATAATATTGATTTTGAGAATAAAAGTAATTACTAAAAATAGCAATTAATGAAATTAACTTAATAATACCACTAAATGATGCAGCATAATCTTGAATTTTAATAAATTTTCTATTATATCTAATAGTATGACCAGAACCTAATACTGAAAAAATTAAAAAACAACCTTTAATAGTTGATTCATTAATATTTCTTAAATCAACATCATATCTCATTGAATCATATTGAAAAAAAGTTTTATTTTCTTCTTCATTAAAAAAAAATCCATTATCTGTAATATATTGAATAGAATTGAAAAACATCCAAATTCTTTTATAAACAGTTAAAGATAACATAAATCTATCACTTTTAATTATTAAATCTCTCACATCTTTATTATATGATTTTATATCATAATCAATAGTTCTCATATCTAAATAAAAATTAGATAAAATAGAATAAATTTCATCTCTTTGATAACAATTAGAATTTGTATCAATATCACATATACTAAAATAAAAATTATAATAAGCAAAAGGGAAAACATTTCCATAAATACCATATAAAGTTTGATTTGAATTTCTTGGAAAAGTACAATAAAAAGTATCTAAATCACTCATTTTTTCAAATAAATATTTAAATTTACCAAAATGTTTTTCTAAATCACATTTTTCAATTAAAAGATCTTCATAATGTTGTTTACTATTTTCAATATTATCACTTGTTGAATTTGAACCACCAGTCCAAAATTTAAAATTTATTTTATAAATTTTTTCAGTATTATTATAAGGGATATTATTATAATCACTTAATCTAAATAAAAAAGGAATATTATTACTATCATTTATTTTTAAATAGGGTGATGATTCACTCGAAGTTATTAAATATTTATTTTCTCTTCTTATAAGTTTAATAAAAAAATATATCCCTGTAATTATCATAAGAAATATTGATATTATACTTATTATTCCTCCATAAAAAGTTTTGTTTCTTATTTCTCCTTCTTTATTAAATGTTAAATTTACTTGATCTGATAAATAATCGAATTTTTTTAAATAATTCATTTTATATATTTTTGATAATTTATAATTTATAAATTTATTTGATATATTTTTCTAAAATGCTTAATAAAAAATAAATGAAAATTTTCAGATATTTTTTTTAATTTATTATGATAAATTTCTAATAATTTTTGATATAAATTGAGGAAATATTTATTTAAATCAATTTTTTTTAAAGTAAAATAAATAAAACATAACTTTATTATTCTATTTAATAAAATCTTTTTATATTTATTAAAAACCATTATTATAGAAATAATATTTTTATAAATTCATTATATATAAAAATAAATCAAGATAATTCTAAAAAAAAATAAAAAGAAATGGAAAACATATATCAAAAGATGAATTCACAAATATATTCAAGACATAAATCAGAAAACATAGTACAAAGACCAAATAAATTACAATTACAATATCAAAAATCTAGATTCAATAGTCACACATTACAAAAGAGAAAACAACAAAAAAAAATGAATAACATAAATAAATTAAAAAATTTGACGGTGGATAATTATGATTTTAAAAAATATAATACATCAGATTTATTTAATCAATTAAGCATAATTAAAAGCCATAATTCAATAAGTTATAAAAAAACAAATTCAGTAGAACCAAAAATTGAAATCCCTCCTCAAAAAATAAAACCAAATTTTATTCAAAAAATTAAACCAAAATATAATTATATTAAATCAATATCAAAAAAGTCATTTAAAAATGTAAAAAAAATGACAACAGAAAAAAATGAATCAATAGTTAAAAGAAGGAAAAGTGATAATTTGTTAAGAAAAAAAACAAATAAACAATTTTGGTTTTTAGAAGATCCAGAATATTTTGAAGGTAATATATCTTCAAGTTCAGAAATACATATTACAAATATTCCAAAAAAAAAACAAAAAAAAAATGGAAAAACAATTTCAAAACCTTCTACTGATAATCTTGAACTTTATAAAAAAAAAAAATTATCTAATAAAAATATTATTGCTTTAAATGATCTTCAGAAAGATTTAAAAAAAACTATGATTGGTTTAAGTCAAATTAAAGAATTATCAATTGATAAATCATTTGAAGAAAATGATAATTATTATAGTGGAAATAAGGATATTGATTATTCTTTTGAAAATGAAAATAAATTAAATAAAATAGATATTGAAAATTATAGGATTTTACAAAAAATTGGAAATGTATTTGATTCTTTAGATGATGAAGATACTTCTTTTTCTAATTTTTATATTGATCCAAATAATTATATTCTTATTTATATTGATATTTTTGTTATTATTTCTTCTATTTATCATATTATTTTTATTCCCTTATTTCTTGGTAATAATATTATTTATTGTAGAAGAGATTCTTTTTTATATTTTACTCATATTTTTCAGATTATTATTGATATTGTTTATATTATTGATTCAATTCTTCCTTTTTTTACTGCTTATTATAATATTGATGATGTTTTGAAAACTGATTTAAAAGAAATATCTATTAAATATTTGAAAAGTTATTTTTTAATTGATTTTTTATCTGCTATTCCTTTTAAAACTATCTTTTCTATTTTTGATAGGAAATGTTTAAATAAAGGATATTTAAATACTCCTATATATCAAGATAATATTTATTATATTTTAATTACATTTCAATTATTAAAACCATTAAAAGCCTTTAATAATAATCGTTTAGCTGAATATATAAAAAATTATCTCAATCAATATGAACATTTTAATGTTTATTTAGGTTTATATGAAAGTATATTAGTTTTTTTATCATCTTTACATATAGTAGCATGTATATTTATTTTCATAGGAAAAAATCAATATCCAGGTTGGATAATAACATTTGGATTTGATAATTACGATTTTTTTAATTTATATTTTATAGCAATTTACTATATAATAACTACTGTAACTACAGTAGGTTATGGTGATTTAATATGTATAACTCCAATTGAAAAATTATTTGGATTATTTATGGAAATTGTTGGTATTTTTGCATATTCTTTTGCTTTAACATCAATTAGTCATTATGTTAAAGAAGCTAGTGATAAAAAAGAAGAATTTATTCAAAAATGTGAAATATTAAATGATATTAAAGTTACCCATTCTAATTTATCTGATGATTTATATAAAAGAATTCATAGATATTTAAAAGTTGATACTTATAATGATAAAAAAGATAAGAAAATAATATTAAATTCCCTTCCAATTGCATTAAGAAATAAATTAGTATATGAAATGTATGAAGAAATAATAAATGGATTTATATTTTTTAAAAATTTTGATAATATTGATTTTATAGTAAGTGTAATATTAAGTTTTAAACCAATATTAGCAGTAAGAAATGATATATTAATGAAAAATGGTGATTTTGTAGAAGATATAATCTTCGTTAAAATAGGAAGATTAGCTTTAGATCTCCCAATACTAATCGAAGATGATGATGAAGACGAAGTAAATCTTCCATATAGTCGTTCACTTAAATTTAATCAAAGAAAAAATTCAATTCAATATCGTCCAAGTGTAAAATTTAATAGAAGAAATACATTATTAAATGGTTTACCAAGAAGTAAAACTTTAAAAAGAAATTCAATTGCTAATATTAAATTACCTTCTATAAAAAATTTTGATAAAAAATTAAATTATTTATGTGGAAATGATAATGAAAATGAAAAACAATCTGAAAATGAAAAAAATGAAGAAGATAAATTTCAATATTATAGAATATTAGAAATTCAAAAAAATGAACATTTTGGTGATATATTAATGTTTTTAAATAAAAGATCTCCCTTAAGAGTTAAAGTTAAATCAAGAAAAGCAGAATTATTTTATTTAAAAAAAAATGATGCTATTGAAATTTCAGTTTCTTTTCCTCAAATATGGAAAAAAATAAATAAAAAATCTTTATTTAATTGGGAACAAATTAAAATTTTAATGGGAAAAGTATTAAAAATATTTGGTCAATATGAAGGAATAGAAGAAGAAATTGAACAAAATAATTTTTTTAATACATCTTTTATTGAAACTATTGATTTACAATCAATTCCTTCTTCAATTGAAAAAACTGCTGTTGATGATGAAGGAGGAACTCCAATAAAACAAATTAATGATGATGTATATAAAAGAAAAAATTCATTAAATACAATTAAAGAAACAAAATCTTTTGAACATGTTGATTATCATTATTTACATAATAAATCTTATTTAAATGAAAAAATAAATGATAATAGTAATAAAAATAACAAATATTCAATTTCTATTATTCATAAAAATAATTCAAATAATAATTATAATATAAGTAATAAAGATTTGAACAGTATTATTAATTGTAGTTATAAAGATATTAATAATAAAAATATTCCTTCTGATTTTAGTAATAATGAAAATAATTATTATAATAATAATTATGTAACATCACAAACTTTAAAAATAAATCCTACATTTAATTCATCAATAAAAGAAACTTTAAAAATTAATAATAAAAGTAATAGAAGTCATGTGGAATTTTCTGATTTCTCACAAGATTCAAGTGATTTAATAAATAATATAAATTCTTTAACTCCATATAAACCAGATGAAATTAATAATGAAATATATCCAAATGAAAAAACTATCACAATATCCCAATCAGAACTTATTAAAAATCAAAATTTAAGAACACCAAAATATAGTAAATTTAAAAATTCTGATAATTTATCTATTTGTTCAACTGAAATTTCACTTTTTATTGAAAGTGAATATGAAAATATAAATGAAATTACAAATCATAAATATTCTAAAAGTAAAATAATGCAGAAAAAATTTAAAAATATGATATTAAATTTAGATTTTTTTGATGGAATCAGAAATTCTCTTTTGACTACAAAATCTATTAAAAAACTTTCAAACAATGCAGTTACATTTATGGATTCTGATAAAAATGTTAGAAATGATAGTTCTACTCATTTAAAAGCAAAAAAAAAATTAAAAAGTACTTCTAATCTTAAAAATACGAAAAAAATTAAAATTGAGGATATAGATGATGAAATATTTTTGCCAGGACAAAAAAAAAATAAAAAGAAAAATTTATTAAATGTGATTAATAAAAATATAGAAAGGAATTATATGAATTTAAATGATCCGAAATTATTTTATGCTGAATTTTTTCAAAAATATTTTGAAAATAATATAAAAAATAATTTAGATCCATATATTGACTCTAATGATGAGATTATAAAAAAATTTGAAGATTCAATTGGAAATAGTCATATATGTTCATTAAAAAAATTCAAAGATATAATTAAAAAAATATAGTAATTTTATAGATAAAGTATTTTAAAAAATAATATTAAATGATGAAAATTGTTATAATATCCTTTTGTTTATAAGTGGAATTTTCATATTCTAATGTATATTTAAATTTTGTAATTATCTTATTTTGATAAGTAGGGAATTTTATTTATTATATATTTCTAGTTAAAGGAATTTTTGTAGAATAAAAAAAGGAATAGATATTAATTTGAGAAATTCAATATTAATTAAATTTATTAATTTGTGTTAATTTAAATGGAAAATTGGTATATATTTAATATTATATTTTTTAAATTTATTAATTAAAATCTTGATTAATTACTAAAAAATAAAAGAAATATAATTTAAATTTATATTATATTTAAATTCAATAATTAATTATAAATATCTTTAATAATTAAATAATAATTACAAAACCCATAAATCATTATTAAATAATAAATGAAAATAATTTTTTTTGTAATTATACAAATTTACTTAAATAAATTAGATATCATAATTATTGTAAATGATGTACCAGTTTTCAAAATTATAATAAATAAAAAAGAAGTTGAAATACTTTTTTCAACTACATAAACTAGATTCAAAATATAAAATGTTATTAAACAATAATAAAAATGAATCAAAAAACTATTTATCAAGTGAATCAAAAAAATAAAACAAAAGAGAAACAGTAATTTATTTTTGATAGGGAATTTTTAAATTATTTACAAAAGAATAATATTATTTCAAGGAAAATTATTTATATTTAATATTGATATATTAGTTGATACTGAATTTTCAATAATTTCATTATATAAAAATCCAATTTTAGAAAAATATAGTAAAACATCTTATAAATAATGGTTTAATTGGTAACTGACGATGAAAATTATAATTATTTATCTGATAATATATTTTTCTTTATTGTTTTTAGGGATGTTATTCTTAAATTTAATAATTGATTTTAAGGAAATGAATGAATTGAAAATCTTTAATTGGTTGTAAGATTTTTCTTAGCTTGAATTTTAAATTGATATTGATGATAATAAAATTGTTTTTTATTCTGATAAAAAAGATTTCATTATTGAGCTTTCTTCTATTAATCAAAAACAGTTATTTTGGATTATTTTTATTTTTATTATTATTATTATTTTTATTATTGCTTGTGGTGATTATTTTTATAATTTTTAAAGAAAAATAATATATTTAATATAATTGATGCTTATCAAGAAATAATAATTTATATTAATTTATTTAAAAAATGAAAACAAAATATTAGTTTTATTTAATATAAATTATTTACTAAAAACATAAAAAACACTAATAATAGAATCATAAATTTAATATTAAAACAATCATAAATAAAATTTAGACTTCATTAAAAAAAATATAATAAAAAAATCACAATTAAAAATTAAAAAAAATATCTCAAAAATAAAAATAAGAAAAACAATATTAAAAAAACTCATTTATTGTTTCTTAATAAGAGCAGGTGCCATTCCTCTAATAAAATTCTTAACCAATCCAATTCTAATTCCTTGATCATCTTTCATAGTATTATAATTATCATCAAAAAACTCTTTAATATTAATAGTATCCTGATTATTATATTTAGAAAACAATTTTTCCTCAACAAACTGATTTTGATATTTAGAATCAAAAGCTTTATTTAAAACATTAGTAATATAATGTTGAATTTGTCCTCCTTCTCCAACTTTATCAATAATATCAACAGGTAATAAAGTAATAAAATTAATATAATAATTACTCATTTTTTTTAAATCATCCTTTTTAATCATATTAGGATTAATAGTTTGTTTAGCAACTTCAGTAGTTTTTTTAAATGCATTAATCCCTTGTTGAATACCTGAAAAAATTCCTTCATTTTTTACAGTGTCAACTACATTTTTAACATCACTTGCAGCATCACCTGCATGTTGAGCATAGTTTACTGTTTTAAATGCATCTGTAAATGTTTCTAATTTTGAATCTGATAAAAAAAGTAGAGTTGTGAAAGGGAGAGTTTGATCATTGTAATTTTTTTTAGCATCATCCATTGCTGTGTCTACAAACATTTTTGAAGTTTGACCAAATTCAGAATTTACTATTTCTTTGTTTAGAAATGATTTCCATTCATTTTTATCTACTACTTTTGAGGAGAATATTTGGGATTTTAGTTTGGTTTTTAAGTCTTCGATTCCTAGTTTACGAACAGCCAGACCTTTGAAAAATTTGTCTACTACAGCAGTTATTTTTTCGGCTGGTATCATGTCTTCTGTAAAACAAGCTCCCATTTTATTTATTATTTTTATTTATTTTTATTTTTTTTTAATATTAGTTGTTTTTATTATTTTAGGATTTTTTTATATGGATTTTTAATTGTATTTTTAATTTTTTTTATTTTTCCAAAAAATTATTATTTTTATAAAAAAATATTAATTATTATTTAAAATATTTTTAATCTATTAAAAGAATGTCATTTTTAAGTTATAATAAAAATGAATAAGATATTATTTTTATACTTAAGATTATTAATAAAAGGATATTAATTTAAAAAAAAAAAATGAATATAACTTATCTTTTATAATAAAAAAATGGGGAAATTATTATTAATATATTGAATTTTCAATTAAAACCAAGTATAAAAATTATAATATTCTATTTGAAAATAAATCATAAATATTATAAAACAAAATTTTAATATTATTATTAAAATTATTAAAAATAAGAAATATTAATTATATTTTAATAAACTAAAATAATAAATTTTAAAAAATAAAAAAATCAAAACATAACAATATAAAAATATAAAAAAACAAAATTTTAAATAATACTTCCACAATCACAAAGTGCAGTAGCTTCATAAAATCTATAATCAATTAAAATAACACTTCCAATAAGAATAAGCCTTTCAATTGGTGAAGCTTTTTTAGGAAAAGTTAAAATAAAAGCATCAGAATCTGTAATCAATTCACTTAATCCTTTAAAAACTTTATGAACATTCCCAACAGGTTTACTATTCTTAACATCAGCATCAGCATCATAAATCCAAAAATCAACTTCATAACATTTTCCAAGTGAAGTTTCCCTACAACAAAAACCACATTGACAATATTCTCCATAAATTTTCCATCTAACTTCATTATTAGGTCCATAAACATGAAATAAAGGACCACAAGAAAAAATATCAGAAATAGTTCCAATAACATTTCCTCTTTGTTTAATTAAATTATCACTCTTATTATCATCATTATCTTTATGCATAAAAGCAATAAAACGAGGACGACATAAACACATAAATGAACAATCAAATGGTCTTTCAAAATCAAGAAGAGTTTTTTTATAATGAGGATTTTTTTTATTTGAATTTAAAATATGTATCATTGACATTGAAAATGATCTTAAATCTGAAGGACAACAATTTCTACAACACCAATTTGATTCTTCTTTACATTTAAATAAAAATTTTTTTGTTTTTTCTTTATCTAATAAATATACATTATATCTATTTTCAGTTTCGCAACCTGATAAAATTTCTAATAATTCTATTTTTTGTTCTATTACAACTTCTTGACTTTCACTTATTTCTTTTAAGGCATCTGGAACTAATTGCATTTGTTCTCCTCTGTACCAGTAATTTAAATTTATTATTGTTGATTCGTTGTCGTTTTCTATTTGGTTCTCTTTTTCTGTGTATTCATCATAGTCTTCGTTTAATTTTTTTTTTGGTATTGAGATTTCAGAATTTTCGGATTTCATGTCAGATAAATGTAACATTTGATTTGGGGATACTTTGTTTGACATTTTTTATTTATTTTATTTAGCTTTTTTTTTGGATTTTTTATTTTTTTTTTAAAGAATGAATTTTATTTTTTTATTGTTTTTTTAATTAGTTAGTTAAAGATACAGATTCTAAGTTAATAATTATATTTAATTTTAAAATTGATTTGTATTCTATATTACAATTCATATATTCTCATTTATTTATTTAAATTTTGATTCAATAAATTATTATATTTTATAATTAATTTTACTTGATTTTCAATTTTCAATTAAATACATAATAACAAAATGATTTAATAATATATATTCATAAAACAATCTTTTATTACCCTTCTATATATACTAAATAAAATAAAATTACAATATTTCATAAATTATTAAAAAAATGTAGTATCGTAGATTCTTTTTTGACATTTTGAATAATATAAATGATTTTCTTTGTTTACAGTTAAAATATTTTTTTGTAAGTTTTTCTTAATTGATTTTTTATTATCTTTTGTTTTTGACATTTTATGTAAAATAAGAATCTTTTCATCATCATAATTAAAATCAATTATACTATCATTAATATTATTTTTTTTTTTATTATTAAAATAAGTAAATTTTTTTATACATGATAAATTATTACTACTTTTAATTTTATTATATTTTTTTCTTCTCTTTATTTGACTTTTATTTCTACCACTCATTATTTTTTCTTCAACTTTAATTTTACTTTTTAATAAATTACAAAACATTCTAAGATTCTTAATATTACTTTCAATAATATCTTCATTTTTTTTTTTTAACATACATTTTTGAGAGCTTCTTCTTTTTAATTGAGGATTTTTTGTGATTCTCATTTTTTGAGTTTTTAAAACAATTGGTGAATCTTCAAATAATTGTAATTTAAATAAAAAAAGTGGTAATTCGTCTTTTTCTTTTAATCTTTTATAATCTTTTTGTGAACAAGTTATTATATCTCTTTCAACAATAACATAATTTTCAAATTCATTACAATAAGTTTGTGTTTTTTTTGAATTTATTAAAATATTTTGATTTTTATATTGCTTTTCTTGTGATATTAATTCTTGATTAATTGATAGTAATAAATTAGTTCTAATTATATTCGCTTTTTTACATAAGTTTATATTTTTATTGGCAAACATTTTTTTTTGTAAAAAAAATATTAATTTAAGATCCTTATATTATTTTTATTATAAATGAAAATATATGAAAATCAATTTCCAAAAAAATTAGATACTATATTTAAAAAAAAAGAGAAAAAGATGATTCAATTTAGAAATGTACCAATTAATTTTAAAATTATTCCAAATAATATCGAATTACTTGAAAGAAAAATGCAAAGAAATTTTATTATTCATTATCATAAAATTTTTCAAAATGAACATTCAAATCTTTATAATGAGAATTATTTAGATTCATTTTATAATAATTTGTATCATAATCATAGAAATAAATCTTTTTCGAAAAATCTTCCTTCTACTTTAAATTCTTTAATTAAATCAAAATCACAATTTTTTTATAATACAACTGCGAAAATTAATAAATCTAATAAAAAAAAATTATTATTAAAATTACCTGATATCCAAAATAATAATAAAGATAATCATAGAATTTCAACAAAGTCAATAGAACATTTAAATTTTATTAAAAATAATCATAGTGTTGAGAATTTATTAAAGAAAAAAAAGAATTACTCTTTGAATAAAAATAAAAATTTTTCTCATTCAAAAGAAAATGGAAAATTATATCCCAATTAAAAATTGTCTTAATTGAAAATAATTAAAATTTATTTAATGATAAAATAATTTTTATAACTTTCAAAAAATGTATATATATTATTGTTTTAAAAAATTAAATGTTTTTATTAATGATAAAAAATGGAAATGAGAATAAAGGTATGGTAATAAATTATATTATATTATATTATATTATATTTTTATTTGATTTTATTAATATTAAAATTTGATTTTAAAATAGGTTAAAAAATGGAAAAAAAAGTAAAATAAAATAAATAAATTTAAATAATAAAATTCTATTTTTAAAATATTTAAAAATGGCTTTAGAAAATCCAAATCCAATAATTAATAAATCACCACATGAATATTCAATAGAATTTATAAGACAAAGAGAAAAAGAAGAAAATGATGATAATATAGAAGATCCAATTGATAAATATGAAATATATAATTTAATAAAAAATATAAAAGATCCTGAACATCCTTTAACATTAGAAGAAATAAATGTATTAAATGAAGATGATATTGAAATAGATAATAATAAAAAATACATTAAAATATATTATACACCAACAATTCCAAATTGTTCTTTAAGTTCATTAATTGGATTAAGTATTAAAGCTAAATTAATAAATAATGTTGATAAAAGATATAAAATTGATGTTTTAATTAAACCAGGAACTCAAGATTTGGAATATGATATTAATAAACAATTATGTGATAAAGAAAGAGTTTTATCTGCAATTGAATCCGATAATATGAATAAATTATTGTCAAAAATTATTAAAGATGATAATGAATTTGAAGAAGTTTATAAATAAATATAATTTTTTTAAGTAAAATATAATTATATTTTATATAAATTATAATTTAATAAATTCAATTTTTATTTATCATAGTTAAATATAAGAAATTTATCAAATTAATAATATATTAGATTATTTTTATTTGATAAATTTAATTTGAAAAAAAAGAATATTAAAACATCTTAATTTATTCAAATAATGAATTATTAATAAATAAAATTTTTATATTTAAAAAATAAATGTTTTAAATTATAAATTATAAATATAATAATCAAGTTTTTTCTCTTCAGCCCTTTTAGCATTTTTTGAATGTTCTTCAACATTTCTTTTAACTCTCTTAGCCATTTCAACATCCTTAAATAAAAAATCAATATTATTAATATTATTATCAATTCCAATTTCAAAAAGCATAACAACTCTAGGATCACTTCTATCAATTTGAACATTACATTCACTTAAAAAAAATTTATTACTAATTCTAGTATAATTAGGATTAGAAGAATTTCTCCCAACATACAATCCATTTCCATAAATTAAAATTAAAGAATCACTATATTCAGTTGCATTATTTCCTCTTGATTGACATTCATATCTTTCAATTGAAGGACCAATATCAACAATATTATATTGTTTATCTACTTTAAATTCATTAAATTGAATTGGAAATTTATCTTTTATTAAATCTTTTTTTGTATTTGAATATATATTTTTTATTGTATATAATAAATCATGTATGTAGAAAAATGTTAATATGTTATTATTGTAAGTTTCTTCTATACTATCTTGGTTTATTTTGTTTAAATATGTTGGATATGATTCAGTTAATCCTATTATGTCTATTGGGAGGAATAAATGACAATTTAATATTAATTTTTGAAAATTGAAATTTTCCATTTCTTTATATTTTTTATACTCAATTTGGATGAGGGAATATGTTTTTTCTTTGAATTTTTCCTTTTTTAAATAGGAATTTTTTATTTCTGAAGTAAAGGAATTATAAATATTTTCTATTTTATTTAATTGATTTAATGATACTATTGAATAATATTTATTTGAATTCATATCTTTTTTTATTATTAATGAATAAATATTATCAAAAATACTTTTTATTGTAATATGACGAAGAGGTTTAAATGGAGATATTAAATTAAGTAAAAATTCCAATAAATTAGTATCATAATAATAAAATTGTGGTATTTGAATTTCATTTTTTTCATTATATTCATTTATATTTTTTTCTATTTTATCAAAATAATTCTTATCATATTTTTCAAATTCTCCATTTGATAAAACAATTATACTTGGTCTAATTTCATCTTTTTTTTTTGATAATTTTTGTGAACTTCTTACAAAATCTTTAAGAGATACTTTTATTTTTTCTGGTTTTAATTTCATTGATTGATATCTTGGTAAATTATTATTTGTTGTAATTTCATCTTCATCTTCTACTTCATAATAATTTCTTTTTAATTGATTTGAACCAATTCTATTTATTAAATTAATATCATTTAATTCAATAATTTCATTATTATCTTTATTTTGTAAAATTATATTAGGAGAATTATTTTTTTCATATTTATAATCTTCAATATTAAAATTTGGATCATTATTTATTTCATTTATTTTTTTTATGTCATTATCATTTAATAAAGAAGTATTTAATAATTTACCTTCTTGAAGTAAAAATTTTGTAATTAATTCATTATCATTAATTAAAAATAATCTTATAAAAATATTTGTAATTAAAATTAAATCATCATCTTTTTTATTTAAGAAAGAAAAAATTTTTGTTTTAATATCATTATTAATTAATTTATATTTTAAATTTAAACTCTCATCAAAATATTTTGTATATAATTTCTTAAATTTCATCATAACACAATATTGATTATTTTTTGTACTTAACCCACAATTAACCCCAGTTGCAATTGATAAATAATTATGATACATTGTCATAATATTCATTTCAGAATTTGAAAAATAACTAATCACATCTTTTGTAATTTTTGTTAAAAATGAATCTGAATTTGGATTAAATGTATCATCTTTATCAGAAATTTCTTCATATTTATTTACTATTTCTCTTATTTCATTCATTGAAGAATTTTTTTTATGAATTAAACTTTTTAAAAATGGACCTGAACAATTATATTGAATATATGTTTGAAATGTTAATAATGTTTGCTTTTTTTGTTTATTCCAATCATAATAATAATTTGTTGGTTGAATTGGATAATTTTGAATATATTTATTTAATCCTTTATTTCTTAATGGTAAAAATATTAAAGTAAAAAGTAAATTTAAAAAATTTTCATTTTTAATATAAAATAGCATCAAACATAAACTATATAATGCAATATTAATATTTATTTTCCCATTTTCATTTGAAATTAAAGATTTTAAAATTAAAGGCATTATGCAATAATAAAATAAACAATTAGTTAAAATATAATTTATTTTATCTAATTCTAAAGAAAAAATATCTTGTATATAAATAATATCATCAATAATATCTTCTTGTAATGATTTAAATTTTTCATAATTATTTTCCTTATTTAAATTAATTATCATATCCCTTAATCTACAAGTTATAAAAGTAAAATAAGAAACACTTGGTAAACAACATAAATAATCAAAAAAAGGAGGATAATTTAATCTACAAATCGTTAAAAAAATATTTCTAACTACATTTTTTATCATAGGATCTGGATGATTATAAATTTTAATAGCACTTTCTAATAAAGGAAAACTATTTATATTTGAATGAAAAAAAAATTGTATTGTTGTTAAATCTATTTTTAATGCTAAACTCTTTAAAAAATTAACATAATATGAAAGAAAATCATCATCATATTTATCAAAATTATTATTTGATATGATATTATTAATAAAATTATTTGAAAAAATATAATATAAAGAAATTTTATTTGTAATATTCAATATTAAAACTGCAAAGCTTCTTATAATTTGTAAATTAATTTCTCTACATTTAGAATTACTTAAAAAAATGTATTCATTCATAAAATTAAATTCGCAAAAAACTCTATTATAAATTTATTATAAATAAATTACTCAAAAATATTTGAATCATGTTTATCACCATATAATAAGTAATTTTCTACCATTTGAAGAACTTCTTTTATTATTTCTTGATGTTTTTCTAAATCTCCCGTTTTATGAATTAGATCAAGTTGTTGATATAATAATCTAGATTAAAAAATTATATTTCTTTTACATAAAATTCTCTGCTGTTATTTCATTGGAACATTGACGAAGAATATTTGGAATTTTATTCATTTAAAAAATAATAAAGAAAAATTTAATTAATAAACGATTAAAAAAATTAAATATTAAATTTCATTTTCAAATGTTAAAATAATATAAAAACAATTAAAAAAAATTATTGTTCTATTTATAATTTTTATTTATAATTTAATTTTTGAATAATAACTATCTAATTTTGATTTAATTAAAGAATATATTATTATATGATTATTTTATTTGAAATAATGAATTAATATTTTTATTAAAATGTTCACTTAATATCATAAATATTTTCCAATAATGAATCTTTTTTCATTTATAATTGTTTTTAAGTAATATTTAATATTATTATAGATAATTTTTTTTTTAAATAAAATATATAATTATATAAATATTTCTTTATACCAAATTAATATAAAGAAAAATTTATTACAATTTCAATAAAAATAACTAAATAATAAATATGAAGGAAATAAAAAAATTAAAATCAGAATTAAATGATTCATTTGATAATCACAGTAGAAATGATGTAAAATCAAGATTAAACTTATCAAAAAATAATGATGAAAATGAAGATAAAGATTTAATAGAAGATATATTAGATTTACCAGGAACAATAGAAAAAGCAAAAATACATGGGAATTCAAAAAAAATATTATATATCGATAAAAAAAATTTTGCATCAAGTGTGATAATTTTTTGTAATGATTGTTTCCTTCCTCAAGAAACTGAAGGAGTAATAAAAAAATTTAATTATTGTACACCACCAAAAAAATTATATCATTGTGGTTATGGTTTATATTTATTTTTTATATTTGAAAAATATTTAATAATAAATTATTTTTGTTTAATTATTAGTTGTTCTCTCCCATATATTTTAATTTGTAATGCATATGCTAACAAATTAAATGATTATTGTACTGAATTTTATGTTAAAGATACAATTCCAGTTGGTTTAGAAACTAATAATGAATATTGTGTTAATTTTATTAGTTCTGATGAATATGATTATACGAAATTTGATTGGATGAATAAATGGAGTGGTCAAACTATGATTTTCTATATTAAAATTTTAAAAGATTTTGCCACTCAAAAACAAATTGATGATGTTATTTGTAATTTTAATTTAATTAGTTTTATTAGTTTGCTTATTTTATTTATTATTAATATGTTATTTATTTCTTTAACTTCTGCTTTAAAAAATGAAATTGATTTTAAAGAACAAAGTCCAAGTGATTATACTTTAATTGTTAGTGATATACCAACTGAACAATATAAACCAGGTCCTTTAAAAAATGATTATTTAGATCCTGATGATAATGTTGATATTAAAGAAATAAATTTATCATATAAATTAACAGAAATTAAAAATTTGAAAAGGGAATTAATAGAAATAAAAAAAAAATTAAAAAATAATAAGACTGGTTTTTATGAAGAAGGAATATTGTGTTTTAAAAAAAAAAAAACAATATCATCATTAATATTAAGAAAAAAACAAATTTTAAAAGCATTAAAAAAATTAGAAGAAGATTATTCAAAAAGTTCTTTTAATGGAGTTGCATTCATAATATTTAATAAAGAAAATGAAGCAATAAATTATAAAAAAAAATATCCATCTACTTTTATAGGAAAATTATTTATTAATATAAGAAAATCTTTTGCTTTATGTTTTTGTGGATGTTGTATAAGTCAAAAAACAAAAAAAAGTTTAAAAATAAAATCAAAAATTACTGTTGATTTAGCACCAGAACCAGAAGATGTTATTTTTGAAAATTTAGAATTTCATTTTATATCAAGATTATTTAGATCTTTACTTTTATATTTTTTTTCTATTTTACTTGCTGGAATTTCTTTTGGTATTGTTACATTATTAAATTATATTCAATATAAGAAAGAAAAAGATATTAAAGAAAAATTTATTTTTAAATATGGTTTATCATTAGCAATTACATTAGTAACAATAACAGTTAATTTCTTAATTAAAAGATTATTTATTAAATTTGCTGATTATGAAAAACCATGGACTTATACAGATAAATATTTATCAATTAGTATGAAATTTACAATATTATCTTTTTTTAATACTGCAATAGTTCCATTAGTTTCAAATATTATTCAATATGGAAAGGGAAATTATGAAGTTTTAGTTAATAATATGTTTATGATTTTTGTAGTTGATTCTATTCTTCATCCTTTAATGTCTTTAACTTGTTATGATTTAATTCTTAATAGATTTTTTAGATGGTTTTTTATTACTAGAAAATATAAAAATGAAAAAGAAGAATTGCCTTTATCACAAAGAGAAGTTAATCATTATTTTGAAAACCCTGATATGAGGGTTTATATTCAATATAGTCATTTATCAGCTCAAATTATAATGACTTTTTTTTATATGCCTCTTTTTCCTTTGGGACCTTTTATTACTTTAATTGGTATTATATTAAATTATTTAATTGAAAAATTAAAATGTTTTCAAATTTATAAAAGACCAGAAAAATTAAATGAAAAAATAGCCTTTTTTTATATAGATTATTTTGAAATAACACTTTTTGCTTGGTCTATAGGAAATTATATTTTTTATGGTAAATTACATTCATCAAAATTATTTGAATTATTTAATTTATTTTTTTATGGTTTTTTATTAATAATACCATATGCTACTTTTATTAGAAAATATGATATTTCTGGGGCATATTCATTAAAAAATGAAATTACTTATGATGATGCATTTTTAAATTTTTCAGTTGATTATGAAAGATTAAATCCAAAAACTCAAAAAAGAGGAGCAATGAATTATATTGATAGATTAGTTAAAATGGAATTATTAACTAAGGAAATGGGAGAAAAAGCTAAAGAAAAAATTGATAATATTAATTTAAAAATGTTATATCATGTTATTACAAAAACTAAAGATATTGAAAAAAATTCTAATATTGAAAGAAATGATGATGAAATTGAAAAAATTGGGATTGATGTTTATGAAAATGAAAAAGTTAATAAAAAATTGTCTTCTGTTAATTCCTTTTTAAATAATTTAGGTATTGTTGCTGGAAAGGAAATTAATAAAAAAGGATTTTTTTTTAATAATATTGTTTTATTTGGTCAAAACAATTTAAATAATATTAATCCAATTTTCTCTGCAGTTTATCATGAAATGGCACAGAAAAAATATGCTGAAATATTTGGATTGAAAAGAAATAAAGATAATGTTAATAATAAAAATAATAATAAAAAGAATAGTTTTAATGATTTAATTATTGATGATCTTAATGAAATTAATACAAAAAAAAATTAAATATTATCCTATAAATAATCATATATAGAATATTAAATAAATTATATTTAAGGTTTAAGTATCCCCAAACTCTCCTACATTGAATAAAAAAAACAATTAATTTTTTATGATTAAATCTATGAGTTTTTAAATTAAAAATTCACATGATTAAAATTAAAAAATTATTTATTTTACTGAATTATTCATCAATTATAAATGATTATAATTAAATAATAATTTTTTAATTTTAATCTATGAATTTTAATTTAAAAACTCAGAGATTTAATTATAAAAAATTAATTATTTTTTTATTGAATGTAGGAGGCTTTGGGGATAATAAATCAATATATATATCTTATAATTTTTATTATTTTAAGAATGATAAAAAAATAATTTAACATATTTTATTATTCATATCAATTTTTAATGAACCAACTATAATGTATAAACACATATAAAATTTAATTACTATTATGTTAAATGTTGATTAAAAATCAAATTTTAAAAATTATTAAGGATGATTTTTAATTCAATAATATAAGTTATTTATTATTATTATATATTCTATAAATGGATGATTTGATTCATATTTATCATTTGAAATTAAATTATTATCAATATCATCAAAATA
>JAJJLH010000222.1:0-37032 GCA_023806865.1 Isotricha sp. YL-2021a
ATTTATTATAAAATTCATTATAAATTAATGGTTTCTTTTTATTTTTATAAAAAGTCATATTCATTTTTCCAATTCTAATTGGATATTTAGAAATTAAATTGACATTCCTTTTTATTTTATTATATTTAAATATTTCACTATATAATTTATTACTTATATCAACTGAACAATGATTTTCTAACATTTTATCTTTTAATTTACTTAAAGAACCTAAAAATAAACTTGTTTTAGTTAATTTAGGAAAAATAATATTAGTAGTACTTTGAATAAAATTAATATTTTTTATAATTATTTCTAATTTTTTTCCATATGAATTTTCAATTGGACAAAGATTTAATCTTGATCTTATATCATCATTTATTTCACCATTTAAATTTCTCTTATTTTTTTTTGAACGAATAAATCTATGAGTATTATTAATCCTTTCATATTCTTCATATATTTTTTCTTTATATTTTTTTTTTGATTTATGAAAAATAGATAATGTTGATTTTGATATAGGTTTATTTTTATTTATTGTTGATTGTATTCTATTAATTTTATTTTCTAAATGATTTATAATTGATATTCTTTGGCTGAAAGGAATTAAAAATTCAAAATATTGATTTCCATTCTTTTTTTCTAAATTTATCATTTCTGAATTTAATTTTGGTGATTTTAAATTGATAGGTTTTTGTTTTTGTATTATTGGAGATGATAATTTTATTTTTGAAAATTCTCTATATGTTTGACTTTTATTTTCAAATTGTGTATTTTTAAATATTAATTGCTCAAAATTTTTTTTTGGAAATATACAACTAGTGTTTCTGTTTTTTTTTAAATTTTGATTAAAATTATTCTCTACTTTATTGTTTGAAATTATTTTCATTTTTTTGAAATTTTATTGTTATTCATAAAATAATTATTTATTCTTTTGTTTATATCAAAAATATATACTTATTCATTGTATAATTAACCAAAAAAAATATTATATATATTTAGATAATCAATTTAATAATTTTTTTATAAAAAAATATATGATTTTTGAGAGAAAAGAATATGTTTATTATTAAGTATTTAATTACAAAAAATTAAAATGAGGAAATTAAATAAAGATAAATCAAAAAATGATATAAATGGAAATAATAATAATCATTTAAAATTAGAAATGAATCAAAATAATAATTATACTAATTTATCCTTCATTAAAAAAATAAATAGTCATTTTGAACAATTTGGATTAAAAAGGAATTCTATTCAAATTAAAAAAAATAAAATAAATATTCCTGAAAAAATACACCATAAAAATAAATTAAATACTCCTTTTTCAGCTCAAGAATTAAAAAAAATAAATTCACCTTTAAAAAAAAGTAATCTTAAAAAATTAAAATCATCTTCAAATAAAAATGTTAATTTTTCATTTTCCCTGAATAACCCAAATTATGATTTAAAAGTTCATTCAAATATAAAAAATAATAATAAAAAAAAAAAAATTAATCTTAAAATTCCAACAAATAATTATCCAAAAATAAATATAAATTATTTTAATACTATCAATAAATCTGAAGAAGAAAATAACAAATTAAAAAAAATCACAACCTCAAAATCCTATTTAAACAATTATATAAATAAAAATGATAAAACTAAAATAGAAAATAATATTATAAAATTACAAAATGAAATTAAAATATTATTTAAATTAAAAACTCAAAATATAACATATATAAAACCATTTAATATTTTTAGAGGATTTAGTGCAGTATCATTTAAAAATTTTGAAGATATAAATGAAGATAAATTACATATTGGAATAAATAATAAATTACCTTTATCACCAAATACTTTAATTAATTTATTTTCAATTTATGATGGTCATAAAGGTGATAAAGTTTCAATTTATTTAAAAGATAATTTTCATCATTATTTATTTAAAAATGAAAAATTATTTGATAAACCAGAAGAAGCTTTAATAGAAACTTTTGAATATATGGAGAAAAATATATTAAAAGATAATTCTTTAAATAAATATGGTTCAAGTATTTTAGTTTTATTAAATATTGAAAAATATATTTATATTGCAAATTTAGGAGATTGTAGAGCAATAATATCAATTGATAATTCATTTGAAGTTAGTCAATTATCAAAAGAACATAATATTTTTGATATAAATGAAAAAAATAGAATTGTAAATTTAGGAGGAATGATAAAATATAATAAAAATGATAAAAAAAATTATAAAATAATGCCTGGGGATATTCCAATAACAAGATGTATTGGAGATATAAAAAGTAAATCTAAAAAATTTGGTGGTATTCCAGAAATGATTTCTTCTATTCCAGATATTATTAAAATTAAATATAATGAAAATATTGATTATATTATATTAATTAGTAGTGGTATTATTGAATATCTTAATAATTTTGATATTGCTATTATAATTTATGAAATTATAAAAAAAGGTATTTTAAACGATTATTCATTTGAAAAAACTATTGAAATAATTAATCAAAATTTAATATATACTGCTATTGAAAAAGGCGCAAAAAATAATTTATCTTTTATATTTATATGTATGAATAATTTATATAAAGTATTCAAAGATAAAAAATTAGATATTATTAATAAAACTCTCTCTAGATTAAAAATATCATTTAATAATAATGAAGAGGAATTAATGAATAATTATTATTGTAAAAATAATAATGTCTTATATACATTTATTGAAGAAATTTATAATCCTTTTGAAAACAAAAAATCAACTGATAAATATAAATCCATAATTGATGATAATGAATCAGAAAAAAGTGGTTTAAATAGTCGAACAAAAAGGACATTTATTTATGATGAAAATAAAAAGGATATAAGGTCTTTTTCAAATTCATTTATAAAAACAAATTTAAATGAAAAGATATTATCATCTTTACCAAAAAAAAATACCTTTTTTTGTGGATTATGCTGTAAATAATTAAATTGTAATATTGAGTTATTATATTTTAATATTAATCTATTTTATATATAATTAATAGAAAATATTGAAAAAAAAATGAATTTTAGATATTTTTAGATAAACTATATAAATTATTCTCATAATTAAATATCGATAAGAAAATAATTAAAATAAATTTAATATAATGAAAAAAAAAATTTAAATATTTAATAAAAATTTAAATAAAAAAATATAAAAAAAATTTTTAAAAATGGGTTGTAGTTCTGGTACATCAAAAATGATAAATGATAATATAAGTCAAAAAGAAATCCCAAAAAAATTATATAAATCAAAATCAATATTCATATGTTTATTTTGTGGAAGAGACAAATGTTACCATGAAAATTATTTAGAACATCCAACTCACAATGCAATAAAAGGATTAAATTCAGATCAAATAGACGAAAATTTATTTGCAAGTCAAAGACCATCAAATATTCTAATAGAAAAATTTAATTTAATAGAAGAATTTAAAAAAAAAAATATAGGTTTAATAATAAATCTCGAAGAACCAGGTGAGCATCCTTTTTGTGGTCCTAATGAAGGTTTAGATGAAGAAAGTGGTTATTCTTATTCTCCTTCAAAATTTGAAATTAATGATATTAAAGTTCAATTATTTCCATTTATGGATTTAGATGTTCCTGATATTCTTAATTTAATGTTAAATATTGTTAAATTAATGTATTATTATATTAATAATTTAAATAAAAAAGTTTTTGTTCATTGTCATGCTGGTTTAGGAAGGACTGGAACTACTATTGTTTGTTATAAAATTTTTAGTGAAGGTGTTTATTATGAAAATGCTATTTTGGAAATTAGGAAAATTAGGAAAAAATCAGTTCAGAATAAAAAACAATTTATGTTTTGTCAAAGATTTTATTATTATATTATGAGGTTGAAAGAAGTTTTTACTGAAGAGAAATGTGATATTGATTTTTTTATTCAAAATCAAAATAATTTAAATGTTGGGAAATATAATTTTAATCATTTTGAATATAATTATTTTGTACCTGTTATTTTACAATATTTAGTTGATTGTATTTTAAATTTGAAAGATAAATATATTAATTCTGTAATTGATTTTTATAAAAATTTTAATAAAGTGTTTTCTGGGAAAATTAGGGAAAATAATGAAGAGTTTTATATATTTATTAATAATATTAATAATGGGAATTATGAGATTTTACAAAAAAAAAATGATATTATTTTAATTATTGAATTACTATATTATTGGTTAAAAAATTGTGTTAATTATTGTATTAGTTTTAAAAGTATATCTAGTTTGTCTGATGATTTTCAAAATTATAAAAGTTGTTTTAAAGAATATGAATTAGAAAATATTTTATTTTTTATTGATTTCTTTAAAAATTTAAAATGTGAAAATGAGGAAGAAACAAATGAAAAAAATTTAATTATGGAAAAACTATTTATTTCTTTGATAGGGATAGATAATAATAATAATGATAATATAAATAATAAATTTATTGATTTTATTCAATATTTATCTAATGATTTAGATAATAATAATGAACTTCATAAAAAAATGGATGATTTTAATAATATATATAAATCAAATTTATTTTCTACAATTGACCATCAATTAATTTCAATAAAAAGTTCAATATTAAATAATGATATATACACAAATAAAAGAAATAATAATGAAGATAATTTAATTTTTCAAAAAAATCATTCAAAAAAACCTTGGATAAAAGAAGAAGATTGTTGAAATTATATATTTTATATATTGTTAAAAATATATATTTAATTAATTTATATATATTATTAAAAAATTTAAATGAACAAAAAAGAAAAAAAAATATATTCCAAAAAGATATTGAGTAAAACAATCATTTATTTATATTAAAGTTAAAAGAAACAACTTTGAGTTTTTATACATAATAGGAAAAGGAGGTTTTGGAAAAGTATGGAAAGTAGAAAATAAAAGAACAAAAATAATATATGCATTAAAAGAAATGTCAAAAGTAAAAATAATAGATAAAAAAAGTATAAATAGCATAAAAACAGAAAGAGACTTATTATCAAAACTTCATAATGACTTTATAGTAAATATGTATTATGCATTTCAAGATTATTCAAATTTATATTTAGTAATGGATTATTTAATAGGAGGAGATTTAAGATATCATATAGAAAAAAAAGTAAATTTTTCAGAAAAAGAAACAAAATTTATAATATCAAATATAATTTTAGGTTTAGAATACATTCATAATAATAATATAATTCATAGAGATATTAAACCAGAAAATTTAATATTTGACTCATTTGGTTATTTAAGAATAACAGATTTTGGAATATCAAAAATAAATGAAGATGATAATTCAAATGAATCAAGTGGGACACCAGGGTATATGTCACCTGAAGTTTTATTTTATCAAAATCACTCTTTTCCAGTTGATTTTTATGCACTTGGAATTATTGGTTATGAATTATGTTTAAAAAAAAGACCTTATGTAGGAAATAGAGAAGAAATAAAAGAAAAAATGTTAATTGAACAAATTAATTTTTTATATGATGAATTACCTTTTGGTTGGAATGAAAATTTTATTAATTTTATTAATTTATTATTAGAAATTAGAATTGAAGATAGATTAGGAAGTAAATATGGAGTTAAGGAATTAAAAGAACATCCTTGGTTAAGTGATATTAATTGGGATAAATTAGTAAATAAAAAAATTGAATCTCCTTTTATTTCTTTTATTTTAGAAAATAATTTTGATAAAAGTTTCTGTGAAAAATTAGATATTCCAGGAAGAGAAACTTTAAATAGATATAGAAGTTATATTGATGATAATGATTTTAATAATTATTTTAATGGATATAGTTTTATTAATAGTCAAGTTGAAATTTTGGAAAATAAAAAGAAATATTTATCTGTTAAAGATGTTTTAAATTATCATAAAGAGTTGAAAATTATGCCAAATTCAACTCCAAATTCTAAAAATAAAATTATTACTTTTATAAATGGAACAATTTATTCTCATTTAAATAAAGTTTCATTAAGTCATAAACAAAGTAGAAGAAAAGTTTTATTTTTTAAATCTTATAATTTAAATATATTACCAATTAGACCTGAAAAAATTAAAAAACATAAAAGTAGTGATAATACTTTAGGATTTTTTTCAAATATTAAAAAATATAGAAATCTAAATTTAATCTATATCAATTCAATCCCTAATAAAATTGAATTTAAAGTAAATAATAATTCAGGAACTGATGAAAAAATACAATTAATACAAAATAAAATAATAAAAACAATTAATTCTTCTTTAAATTTAAGTTTAAGTCTAATTAAAAGTAAAAATAGTCATGCATTAAGAAAGGAAAATAAAAGTTCAAATTATTTAATGAATAATTCAAATACTTATTTAAGAAAACAATCAAGAAACTCTAAAATTTTTTCAAATACAAATCATAAAATTAAAGAAAGTAATACAAAATATATAAAAAAAATTAAAATAACTGATTTACCAGATTTTAAAAAAAAGTTAAATTTTTGGATTCAACAATCTCTTTTTACAATTAAAAATAAAAAAAAATTAGCTTTTTTTAATCCCAAAAAAAAAATAAGTCGATTAAGTCGTTCATGTATAAATTATCAAATGGATAAAATTAAAATTAAACAAAAGAAATCAATAAAAAATAGACAAAATATTCATTACAATCTTGATTCTGATGAACAAATTTTACAAAATTGTTTTCATAGAAATCAAAAATTTAATTTAATAAATTCAAAAATAAAAAATTTAACTACAAAATTAAAATCAGATATCATATCAAAAAAATGTTAAAAACAAAAATAGGATGATTAATAGGTTTCACATATATTGATTTTATATATTTAAATCAATTTATAAAAATAATTTTTTTTAATTCATCAATAATAAGTAAAAATAAATTATATAAATGTAAATAATTTTCAAAACTTTTATAAAATTTATAATTATACTTAATTTAAAATTAAAATATTCATTATATATACATTAACCATTACTTTAGAAAATAGAAAGGAATTTACTTATATTATATAAAATTTTATTTTTTTTTCTAATTCCTACTAATCTCAAAATTGTAATGATTATTACATAAAAGAATGGAAAAATCATTGAAAACAAAAAACTTATAATGCAATTTTTGATTAAATGTTTTTGTGTATTTACATATACTGCACAAAAACAAGAAGTAAAATACCAAAAAAATAATAAAAATAAAAATTGCATAAGAAAAAAAATACCTAATTTAATTTGAGATGACTTTAAATATTTTTTATACGAATTTAAATTGACTTTTAATTTCTTTGAATTATTTAAAGCTAAAAATTTAAAAAATAAATTAATTATTCCTGAAATAAAAGTTGATATAATTGCTTTAGGAATAAAATAAATATAATCATAAGAACCTGACTTTGAATAAATATGAGAAATACTTTCATCAGAAAAAAATAAAGTATTAAAACAAAAATACATTGAAATATTAAAAATAAAAAGAATAATTTTGATAAATTTATTATTTTCATCTGAAATAATAAATGTAAAAATAAATGATTGAGAATTTTTTATTTCACTAAGATAATAATGTGAAAAACTTCTTTTATCTTTTTCTATTGCTTGTTCATAAGGAAGTTTATTTAATTTCTTATCAGTTAAATCTTTATCAAAATTATCTAAATTTCTTTTTGGAATGGATATAAATGTTTTATTTTTTTTATTATTACTGAAATTATTTTTAGAAATAAATTTATTTATTTTTTCAATTTCTTTTCTTGGTGTTACAATATTAGTTAAACCATATTTATTTTTTGAATAAATTATAATACTTTTAGTTATTTTTTCTATAATTTTTGAATTATCATTATTTATTTTTTGTTGAGTATTAATTTCAGAATCTTTTTTCTTATAAGGTGGAAATTGTATAAAAGGACTTATATTAAAACTCCTAAATTTTTCATTAAGACAATTATTCTGACTTTCATTTAAATTTACCTTACTTTGAATAGAAATTCCTGTAAAATCTAAATTTCCAATTATTGAAGTATTTTTATTTTCATTTTTTATATTAGATTGTTCTTTATTTTTCTTATTTTCTATTTCTTTATATATCATTTCATATATTTCTTTAGTAGAAATTAAACCAGTTTCACAATATAAAATCAAAATAATTAATTCTAATCCAAAAAATCCAATCATAATATAACTTCCAATATTTTTTTTTAATTTTTCCAATTCAAAAACCTTCATATAACATTTAACAAGTTTAATATTAGATTCTTTAAAAACATTAATAAACTTCTTAAAAAATGTATTCAAAGAAAAAGAATCAGAAGTATTAGAAGAACTAGAATTACAAATACAATTAACTAAATCATGTTGAAAATCATATCCAGCATAAATGCAATTATCATCACAAAAAGAAATAGACTCAAAATAATTATTTTGTCTATCTTTCAAAGTAACATCAGTACCTTCATTTGAAGTATAAGTACTACAAATATCATTATAAAAAGCATCATTAATATTAAAAATATCATATTTATCATTTTCATAAATAGACTTAGCTTCATCATAATTAGAAATCATAGAAGTATTAACAGAAGAAGTAATTTTAATTTCAGTTTCATTACATAAAGATAAATCAATTTGAGTACCATTTGAATAATATAATGCATATGATACTTCACTTGTTATTTGATCATTTGATGTATAATCCATTTGTAAAATCATTAATGTATCTGATGGTGATATTATACCAAAACTTTCTAGTAATTGAATACATTTTGTTAAGTCAACTCTAGTTAATGATGATATTGAACCAACTTCAACTGCTGATATTATGTAATTTGATTCTATTATTTTTTCACCTGAACGAGCTAATTGTTCTATATTTGGACCGAATTCATTTTTTATATCTTCTCTATCTTTATTCTTTGAATTTTCTTTTATATCTTTTTCTTCTTCTTTAGTTTCATCTGAAGGTTTTTCTGGAGGTTCTTCTGGTGGTTTTTCTTGAGGTTCATCTGGTGGTTTTTCTTGTTTGTCATCAGGAGGCTCTTCTAATTTATCATCTGGAGGTTCATTTAGTGAATTATTGTTTGTTGATTGTATATTTTCTATATTTAAATTCTCTTCATCTATTTGGATGTTTATATTTTCTTCATTTTCTTGTTCACTATTTGTATTATTTTCAATTTCTTCATTTATATTTTCTTCAATATCTTTATTTTGAATTATATTATTTTCTTCATTATTATTTTCCTCATTAATATTTTCTTCTTCCTTAATATTTTCTTTTTTAATATCATTTTCTTCATTATTATTTTCATTAATAGTATTTTCTTCTTCTTTATTAATTTCTTCAGTAATATTTTCTTCTTCCTTAATATTTTCTTCAATAAAATTTTCATTTTCATATATATTATTATCTTCATTTTCACCATTATCACTAAAATTATTCATTTTATTTGAAGAATGAAAATCAAAATCTCCAATATATGAATCATTAAAAGTAGGATTTTCATTATAATTATCATGATCATCTTTTCCAATATCATTTTGATTTGAAGAATTATTAACATTTCCTTCTGGACTAAAATTTGAATTAGTATGATGATCTCGATTTTCATCATTTTTAATATTTCCTTCTTCTTTTTGCATTTGTAAATTTCTTAAGTTGTTTATTTTTATTATTTTTTCACTCATTTGAATAAAATTTATAAGTGAAAAAATTATTATTATTTGAAATAAATGTATTTGCTTCATTAATATTATCTTTATTTTGAATTATATAATATTATGTATTTTTTAATTTTACTTTTTTACTTATTTGGCCCTTAAAAATAAATTTTATTATATTTTTTTATTTAAAAATATTAAATTATATATTTTATAATTTATTATTTTTAATAATTAATGAATGATTATAGAATTGAGAAAACAAAAGATTCTATAATTGACCTTAAAAAAGATATCAAATATATATATAGAAATTTAAATAATAGAATTTCAAATTTAGATAAAGACAATATAGTAATTAAAAATAATTTATCTATCAATGATATAAAAGAAAAAAGTTTTATTGATGAAATTCAAAAATTAATAAATAATACAATTACATTAGAAACTGAAATAAATCAAGAAATTGATGATAAAGAAATTATATTATCAAATTGTGAAAGTGATAATAATATTTTAAAAAGAAATTTATTAAATAAAATTAGATTAAAAAATGATGAAATTAATAAATTAAAACATAAAAATTTCAAAATAGAAAATTATTTATATAATCATAAAAGTAAAGAAATTGAATTAGATCAAGAAATAAAAAATGGAAGAAATAGAATAATTCAACTTAATAAAGAAAATGAAGATATAATAAAAAAAAAAAAAGATTTAGAAGAAGTATTATTAGAAATAGAAAGAATAGAACAATTATCAAAAAAAAATAACGAACTACTTCAACAATTAAAAAGTGAAAATATAAAATTAAATATAAATTTAAATTATGCAATAGTTAAGATAAATAAATTAAAAAGAGAAATTTCAGAAATGGAAATAGAAAAAGAAAATATTAAACAAAAAATTGAAGATTCAAAAAATAAATTAATCCAGGAATATGAGAATAAAAGAAAGGAAAATAAAGGAGTGAATAATGAAATAATATTAAATGATAAACAAAAACAAATTGAAGATTTACAAAAAGAAATATTGGATTTAAAAGAGCAATTAAACAATTTAGAATCTAAAAATTTAAATGATGATAGAGATTATAGACAAAATATCATCAATATTGAAAATTTAAAAAAAAAAAATAATTTAAAATTAACTATTTATGAAGAACAAATTGATATATTAAATAAAAATATAGAAAGATTAAAAAAAGAAGTAGAAAATAAAGAAGAAGATGATATTGAATTAATAAAACAAAAAATTCTGGAATTAGAAAATGACCATAAATTAAAATTAATTAAAATAAATGAAGAAGGTAAAAATATTGATAAATTAGAATATGAAGTTGAAAGAAAAAAAATAATAAACTTAAAAATAAAAAGAGATATTATTAATATTCAAAATGGAAATTTTCAACAAGTTTTAATTGATAGACAAAAAGATCAAGAAGAACTAAAAAAAATGGTAAAAAATGAAAAATTACTTTTTTCAAATTAATACATTTATATTATATTTATATATTTATTCTAAATTTATTTAAATAAAAAAATATTAAAAATAATTATATTTGTGGTTTAAATTCATCTTCAAATTCATTAAAGTCTACTGTTCCATCTCTATTTTTATCTAATCTTATAAATAATAAATCACTATCATTCTCATCTTCAATTAAACCATTTTTATCCAAATAAATATATAAATTTTCCTCATAAAAATAACCCAAATTATTAATATCTATATTATTAAAAATTTCATTTAAATTAATAGTCAATGTAAATAATTTTTTTCTCATTATATTAAATTTATTTTCATAATCAATTAAATCTTTAAGTAAATTTTTTAAAAATAATTTAGTAGTAAACATAAATATTTCAGTACTCTTACAAGGACAACAAGATTTTGGTTTTCTTTTTTCAACTATATTTCTATAATTTTTATCATAAGGAACAACCATATCAAAGAAATCAACATAGTTTAAATAACCTTTTTTACTTAAATCAAATCTTTTCATTAAATTTCTTATATCTGAATCACTAGCATAAATATCTAAAATTGATAAACCTTTTTTTATATCTTCATTTGTCAAACAATTTTTATTATTAATATCAAAAATTCTAAATGCATCTTCACAATTAAAATCTTCTCTCTTTGCTAATTCAATTTTTGAATCTTCAATTCTTTTTTCTGCATTTATAAGATTTTTTAAATACTCAAATAATAATTTTTCTTCTTTATTTAAATTATCTTTTTGTTCTAAATTATTAGAATTAAATTTTATAGGAGAATAATTATTATTTTTACATATGCATGGATTATTTTTACATATATTACAATAATTTAATGGAGAATATATTCTTTGGGGAGAAAGTCTTAATGAAATATTTGATTTTGTTTCTCTTTGTGGAATATTTATATCTTGTTGGGGAATATTTGAATTTATATTATTTTCCTGATAAAAGAAAGGATTTATGTTTTGATTTTGGGATAAATTTGAATTTATATCTTTTGATTGAGATAAATTTGAATTTTGAGAATATATATTTGGATATATATTTGAATTTATATCTTTTGATTGAGATATACTTGAATTTAAATTTTGAGAATAAATATTTGGATTTATAGAATTTATTTTTTGTTTAGGTATATTTTGATTGTCTTTTATATAATTATTATTATCATTTTGTTTAGGAACATAACTTTTATAAAAAGTTGAATTTTCATAATTTTGGTAATTATTACTATTATTATTTAAAATATCTTCAGTTTTTTTAGAAATATCATTTTTAACATTTAAATTAAAATTATTTCTAACATTATTTTTTATTTTTGTATTATTACAAAAAGAATAACAAGGATCACAATAACATTCATTACAACAACAACAACCACAATAACTACAAGGATTTAAAGAGCAACATTTAACACAAGAAGGAAAACCAAAAAAAGAATGAAATTCACATAAATCAATTCTCCCATCATGATTAATATCTAATCTTTTCATAATAGCATTAATATCATCATTATTAAAATCAGCATTATTTTTAACTAAAAAATTCCTTAAATTATCAGGAGTAATACTACTATAACCTTTAATTAAATGAAATATATTATGTATATTAAAATCTTTTCTACTTTTTAATTCTTGAAGAAGAAAAATTATTTTTTTACAAAATTCAATTTCTTTTTCTAATAATTTACTTAATGAATATTCTATATTATATGATAATTTATTAAAATTTGAATTTCTATTTGTTTTTATTATTGATTTATCACTTTTTATTAAATTTAAAAATTCTATATATGATAATGAACCATCATTATCTTGATCATAGAAAAAAATAATTAATGATATTTCACATTCATTACAATATACTTCTTTATAATTTAAAAATTCCATTATGTTACATATGTCTATTCTATTTTTTCCTTCTTTATCAAATGATTTGAATATTTGATATGGATCAAATTCAAAATTATCTGATAGGTATTTACGATTTATTTCTATTTCTTTTTCATTTTCTGCTATTGTAATTAGTATTTTTGCAACTCTTGCTTCTGTTTCTATTGATAACATATTTTATTTTTTTTTTATTTTTAAAATTTAATTTTTTTTATTTTTTATTTGATTATGAAAAATATTGATTTTTGATTTTTGAAAATATTTTCTTTGTTTATTTTATAATTTTGTTTTAAAAATAAAAGATCAATGATTTGAATGAAAGTTTTGATTGTTTTTATTTTTATATTTTTAATTATTTTTTTTTCTATCTTTTTCTTCAAATTTTTTTTATAATTTATATAATTTTAAATTGAAATTTATGGATAAAAATAAAAAAAATATATTTTCTGTTAGAAAAATACCTAAGGATAATAATATTAAAGAAAGATTAAGAAAAAAAAAAAACATTTCATATTTAGATGCACCAATAATTGATATATTTGGAAAAAAAACAAGGAATAAAAGAAAATCTTCTAGAATAAATGAGAAACCAAAACCAATGAAAATTCCAATAAAAGTATATTTTGAAAGTGATGATAAATCAAATACAACAACAGGAAAAAATTTAGATGATAAGAAAAAGAAAATTTATAAAAAAATTAAAAAAAAATATATGATGAATGTTTCATCAAAAAAAAATGAAAAAAATGATGAAGAAAAAAAATCAATAATAAACAATAATAATTCAAATAAAGAAAATAAAAATTCAATTGATATTGGTTTAAAAAATAATAAACATAATAAAAACAATAATTCTAATAATTATAATAAAAAAAAAATTAATAATGATAATAATAATATTGATGATAACAGTTTTAATATAGAAATAAATGAAAATAAAACATCAAATTCAAATTTACCTTTAAATTTTTTATATTTTAAACCATTTGAAAAAAATAATTTTGAATTTATAGGAAATATTGAAAAAGATTCTCCTTTAAGAGTTGTTGATGTTTTACAAAATAATGACGATCCACGTTCATTATTTATTGAAATTGAATGGAAAAAAAGAGCAAATGGTATAAAACCAAAAAATTCAACATATTCAAATAAAAGAATAAGAGAAAAATTTCCATATTTCCTTTTAGATTTTTATGAAGATTCCTTATTTTTATCTCAAAAAAGACATATTGAATTAGAAGAAGAAATAGAAAGGAAAAATAAGTAAAAATTATATTTTAATATCAAAAAAAATAATATTTTGTTTTATTTTTATTTTAAATAAAATATTAATTTTATTTATTTTCATTAACTATTCTTATTTTAGAAAGAATTACCTTGATCATTAATTAAAGGTCCTTTAACATAATGATAAGGAGGAAGCATAGTAGGATGATACCATCTAGCTTTAATTTGATAAATAGAATTAATAATTTTCAAAACAATCAAACAAGAAAAAATTAAACCAAGAGCAACAATTTTATGATTCCAATATCCTTTAACTAAATAATTGATCCAATTAAAAGCATAAAAAATAGTACCTCCTAAAACAAATAAAGAACTCATTAAAATTCCTTCTCCAATATATTGACTTCTTTGTCCAGTATGAATAAATTCAATAATATTTCCATCTCTATCATATTTTGCAAATGGAGTCCCATGTAAAATATTATAAACAATACCACCAATACAAATAATAAATACTAAAATAGAACCAATTAACCATAAAGGAGGAGATAAGAGAACATCTTTAAAATTCCTATATAGAGAAAAACCAACAAAAATACAACTTACAAATAAAATAAAATATATTAAAAATTCAATAGGATCTTTTTTTAAAGGAAATTTTCTTTGACTTTTTGCATTTGCAAATTCCATCATTTTCAAAGCATAAATTTTATCTGATCTCTCATGATATGAAATAACATAATCTTCATCATATTTAACATAAGTTTCACCTAAATCATTAATTTGAATATTTTGAGGAGTAGTATATAAAATTGTAGTAAATGAAGGGAATTTTAAACTTTTAAATATTGAAGATGTTTCATCAGAATAATAAATAACTGCAAAAAAAACTCCTCTTTTTCTATTTATCATATCTGGTTTAAATCCATTTGCATCTCTAAATGATTCTGATACTTGTACAAATTCTCCTTTTACTCTTTCACATAAATTACATTTTCTTTTTAAGGTAAATAATAATACTATGTCATATGGTCTTGGATGAGTCATTACAAATTCTTTGTACATTTTTGCATTGAATGTTATTAGACCGTGTTCAGATTCCATTGTTAATTGACGAAGTTTATCTGCTTTTGGATGACAATTTATTAAGGATATAGAAATTAATGTTAAAAATATAATTTCTTTCATTAAATAATATTTTTTTTTTAATTTTATTTTAATTTGATTAATTTTTTATTTTTTTAATTTTTTTAAAGTAATAATTAGGTAATTAATTACTAAAAAAATGGGTTCTAAATGTTTTCATAGTGATTCTAATACAGAACCAGCTCAAATTATAAGTGATAAAAATAATAGAGAAGAATTATTATCAACTCAAAGAGATAAAAATCATTTTAATTCTCAAAAATTAGAAACAATTCAAGAAGAAAAACCATATTCAAAATTATCAACTCCATCAATAAAAGAAGTAAGTATAAACTCACCAATTCAAAATGATAAACAATTAAACAATTTAGATGAATCATCTGGAAATTTACGAAAAAAACAAAAAAATTTTTTTATAAATGAAAAAGAAGAATTTAAAGAAGATTACGAAAAATCAGTTTTAAAAATAATACAAAAACACAATAGAAATAATCAAGATGAAGAATTAATAGAAAATTGTATAAAAAAGCATTTTTTTATGAAAGATTTAAATGAAAAAGCAAGAAAAGAAATAATAAATGAAATGTCATTAGTATCAGTCGAACCAAACATTTATTTATTTAAAGAAGGAGGAATAGGAAATTACTTTTATATATTAAAAGAAGGAAGTATTGAATTTATATCAAGAAATAATTCAAAAAATAGAAAAATAAAAATAGGAGAAAGTTTCGGTGAATTAGCATTATTACATGGAGCAACAAGAAGTGAGACAGCAAAAAGTTTAACAGAGAGTTTTTTATGGGTAATGGAAAGAAAAAATTTTAGAAAAATAGTTGATCACATTACAAAAATGAATTATGAAGAAAATAAAAATTTTATTGAAAGTATTCCAATATTAGCAAATATACATTATACTCAAAAAACTATTTTATGTTCTTTTTTATATAAAGAAAATTTCCAAAAAGGACATTTTATTGTTAGGAAAGGAGATCATGCTAATTGTTTATATATTGTTAAAGAAGGAGAAGTTGATTGTTCTCTTAATGGAAAAGTTGTTAGAACTTTAAGGAAAGGAGATAATTTCGGAGAGAGAAGTATATTAATTGATTCTAATAGGAGTTTGGATTGTATTGCTAAATGTGATTGTGTTTGTTATTCTGTTTCTATTTCTACTTTGAAAAATATGTTAGGAGATAATTTTAGGAATTTACTTTATTTAAATTTTATTAAAAGTGCTTTTAATAAAAGTAAAATTTTCTCTCGTTTTAATGTTCAATTGTTAGATAAAGTTTTTCATTTGTTTAAACCTATTAATTTGAAAAGTAATGATATTGCTTATAAGGAAAATTATTTAAAATCTAGTAAAATTGTAATTGTTATTGATGGGCATTTAATAAATAGTATAACTAAAGAAATTGTTGCTAATAGAGGAACAATATTATTTCAATATGAATTATTTCAAAATTTAAATGATAAAACAGATTTTGATATTATTCCACAACCTGATTGTTTATTAATTGAAGCAAATACAAATGATTTTTTAAATGAGTTAGGGGGAAATTTTAAAGAATTAATGGCTCAAACAGAAATTATGAAATCACTTAATAAAATATCAATTTTTAGAAATTTATCAAGTCAAAAATTAGATTATATAGTTAGTGTAATTACCGAAGAAAAATTTAATGATGATGAAGATATTTTTAGACAAGGTGAAGAAGGAGATAAATTTTATATTATTAAATCAGGAAAAGTTAATATATTAATTAATGATAAATATATTAGAACATTAAATGAAAAAGAATATTTTGGTGAAAGAGCATTATTTTTTAATGAAAAAAGAAGTGCTACAATTAGAGCAGTTGGTGAAGTTATTTTATTTTCAATATCAAAAGAAGATTTTGAAAAAAATATAAAAGGAAATATGAAAGAACATTTAATGAATAGATTATATTTACAAGATAATCTGGTAGAATTAAAAGATTTATTATTTAAAATGAAATTAGGTTCAGGTAATTATGGTGACGTTTGTTTAGTAAGAAATAAAAAAAATAAATTCCCATATGCAATAAAATCAATATCAAGAAATCAAATAAACACAGATCAACTTCATTTAAATTTAGAATTAGAAAGATCAATTTTATTAAAAATTGATCATCCTTTCATAGTAAAATTAGTAAAATCCTTAAAAGACGAAAAAAACATATATTTCCTAATGGAATACATAAAAGGAAAAGAATTATTTGATGTAATCCGTGACATAGGTTTACTAACAAAATCCCAAACTCAATTTTACAGTGCATCCTTAATGTTAGCAATAGATTACTTACATGAGAGAAAATTTATATTCCGTGATATAAAACCTGAAAATGTAATAGTAATCCAAAATGGTTATATTAAATTAATCGATTTTGGAACTGCAAAAGAAATAGTTGATAGAACAAATACAATAATAGGAACACCACATTATATGGCACCAGAAGTAATTTTAGGTGAAGGATACTCATTTCAAGTTGATATTTGGTCAATTGCTATTTGTATGTATGAATTCATGTGTGGTGGTGTTCCATTTGGAGAAAATGCTGATGAACCTCTGGATGTTTATTTAGCTATTATTAATGAAAAATTAGTTTTTCCTAATTTTTGTAAAGATAGTGATTTTAAGTTACTTATTCAACAAATGCTTACTAAAAATCCTATTAAGAGAATGAGTAAGGTATCTCAGGTTAAAACTCATATTTGGTTTAATGGATTTGATTGGGAAGATTTAATGTCTTTGAATATGAAAGCTCCGTATAAACCTATTTTGAAAAAGGATGTTGAGGAAAAAGATAATTATTTATATTTAGATTATATAAAAAGTTTACCTGAGGTTAAAATAAATAAAACAAAAATTGATAGTGATACTCAAAAAAAATATGATACTTGGTGGAATAAATTTTAATTTTTTTAATTTATTTTATTTTTATTTTAATGTATTTTTAGAGTATAATATTAATATAAATTTTACTAATTTTTTAATTTTTAATTTAATTTTCAAAAAACCTAATCAATTTATTTTTAAATGGGTTCATGTCAAACAAGTAATGTAATAGAATTAAAAGATTCAGATAAAAAGCAAAATAAATCAAAATTAATAGATGATTCCTCAGGAGCAATGAGTATAGAAGCACAAAAAGATATGTTTCCAGATATGAAAGAATGGAAAGGAAATAGATATACTGGAGTAGGAATAAAAAGATTAAAAGGATATAAATGTGATTTACCAATAGATAAATTAAATGAAAAAAGAGATGAATTTTGGTCAATTAGAAATTCACATAATAATCCACATTATAAAATTTGGAGAATAATAAATCAAGCTTGTGTTTATGATGAATATAGAGCAAATGTGCTTTTAGAACAATATGAATTGAGAACTGCTGATGGATGCATTAATCATATTATTGATAAGAAAGGTAATCATTATATTATTCCTAATTATTGTATTAATGATCCTTATTTTGAAAAAAAATATAAAGTAGATAATAATGTTGAAGAAAAGGAAATTGATGTTAAAATGTTTGATCCTTCTGATAATTTGAGTATTAATTTGAAAGTTTCTAATTTGTTAACTGGGAAAAAATTAAAAGAGAAATTTTTGAATAAAGCCAATGTTTCTTTTCAGAAATTTAATATTAGATTGTTTTTAGGAGGACAAGAAATTAAAGATGATCATTTTTTATATCAACATAATATTAAACCTGATTATAAAATTCAAGTTATGAAACTTCCTAAAATAGATGATAATGATAATATTGATAAAAATTCAAATAAATGAATTTTATTATGATTATATTTATAAAATTTAATTTATAAATATCTCATTTTGTTTTTTTTTGATAATAGGAAAAATAAATATGAGCAAAAAGGAATAAAAAAAATAATAATTATTATAAAAAATTATATTTTGCAAATACATTATATATAAATATATTAAAAAAAAACATTTTATTTATTTTTTATTAATTTCAATTTTCTTAACAAATATTCCTGAACACCCAAATTCTTTACCATAAAATTCTTTAATTTTATTAATTTCATCTTCAGGAATATTTTTATTAATCCAAATTTCAAATCTAAACATATTTTTTTTTGTAAAAACAGTTTTATCAACAAATCTAATTCCATTAATAAATTTAGAATTTAATATAGTTTCACCAATTAATCCTAACATTAATTTATTCCAATTTGCTGGAACTTTTAAATAAAATTGATCTATATTAGTTTCAACAATATAATCCATAGAAAAAACATAACCATCATTATTTTTTTCATCTTCCCATTCTGGTTTAATCCCATTTTCAAATAAATTTATTGCTATTATTCTTCTTTTATCATCAAAAAAACTATAATTAATTATATAATTATTTTTTACTATTTTATTTTTTCTCCGTCATAAAAAAGTTTTGATGGACTATTTCCAGGATATAAATTCCAAAATTGCCAAAAGTCAATTATTGTATTAAAAGTAAATATTGGTTTTATTAATTCAGAATAGTCTATTTTTTCATTTTTGTTTTTCATTTCATAATTTTCCCAAAATGTCCATTCTCTTTCTAATTTTACTTTATCATATTCTATTGAATTTGATTCTTCAATTATGTGATTATTTTCAACCATTTAAATGATAAAAATATTAATTGATTCTTTTAAATCCTTTTTATTTTTAATTTAAATCTCTTTAATATTTAATTATAATATTTTTAAATTTAAAAAGAAAAAAACTCGATTTAAAAATAGAAATAAAGGAAAATTATAATTATTTTATTTACTGAATAAAAATAAAATAATTATGTTTTTAAAAAAGTATTAAAGTATTTAAAATTAAAAAAATTATAATAATAAAATAATTTGTTTTTTAAATATTGAAAATTGAATTTAATTTTTACAATTTATTAAGTTTATCAAGAATAGTATTTTTCTCAAATTTTTTAGTAAAATCTGTTCCTAAAAAACTTATTTTATTTTTAGGTGTCATTAATAAAGAATTTGTACTATTTCCTTTTCTTAACATTTCTCCAAATAAATTAAGTTCAGTTTTATAATAATTACTTAATTTAATATCTTCCTTTCCAAAATTTAATTTATTGCTATTATTTAAATCAAAAAAATCTTTTTTTTGATTTTTAAAAATATTTGTTGATTTAAAAAGAGTATTTGTAATCCATTCTTTTTTTTCTGGTAACATTAAACCTGAAAAAATATCATTTTTTTTTTTATTTTTATTTGAAAATGATTTATAATTATTTAAATTTTTTACTTTTTTAACTGGTTGAAATTTTATGGTTTTTACTTTAAAATCAGAATAAGGAATTAATGGTTTATCTTTTTTTGTTTCATTTAATGAATCAATTATATTAATTTGATCATATACTTCTTTATATTTATTTTTGTTTTTTGATGTTGAATTTTTTTCTTTTTTTCCACTTGATTCATAATATGAACTATCATTTAAGAAATTTTGAATTTTATCTTTAGATAAATCAATATTTCTTTTTTTTATATAATTTATTGGAGAATTTATTAACTGAAATATTTCCTTTAGTTTTTTATCTTTATTTAATAATTCATTTATTTTTATTTTTGTTGTTGTTTTAACTTCTACATCATTATTTTCATTATTTTTAATATTATTTTTATCTTTAACAATAGGTTCATTATTTTCATCTAAATTTTTTAAAGTTTTATTTTCTTGATTTGTTAATTTTTGATTTTTTTTTTCATTATTTTCATTTTCCATTTGGAAAAAATATTTTAAAAAACTAAAAATAATTTATATTTTAATATATTTTATAATTTTTTTAAAAATTTAAACTATTAATAATTAATAATACATTATCAATATTAATAAACCATAAAATTATACATATAAACAATAATAATAGAAAAAATTGAACTAATTTCAAATCATTTAATAACTATTTACATATATTTTTATGTTTTATTTTTATTTACATTTCAAATAAAAGATAATCCTTTTTTTTTTATTAATTTATAAAAGGATTAATAATATTAATTTTCTTTTTTTCTTTTATTATTTGAGTAGTACTAATATTTAAATTATTAATTTTTACAGGAGTATTATTTATATTTCCAACAGTTATTGTTTCTGTAGAATCCAAAACAAAATTCAAAGAATTACTCAAATAATGAGAAATAATACCTAAATTCCAAACACCAATTTTAATATTATTTTTTAATTTAAAAACAAAGTCAGAAGAATTATTATAAACATTTTGAATTGATTTAAAATTCCCTTCATGTGGATTAATAATTTTAATTAAATTAAAACTTATTATTCTTACTTTTATTTCATTATTTTCTTTTTGAATCATTATATTTTCTGGATTTAAATCATTTGGAATTAATCCATATGATCTAATATATTTTATTCCTTCAATTAATTGAGATAAAATATTTTCAATTTTAATTGAATCTAAATTTTTATTTTCTTCAATAAAACAAATCAAATTTCCATTATTTGTATATTCATATATAAGATATAAATAATCTTTTGTTTCAAAAATATCATAACATTTTAAAATATTTTCATGATTTAATTTTTTTAGAATATTAAATTTATCCTTTTCAGTACGATAATATAAAATTTTTTTTTGTTTAGAATAATCTTTTTCTAATATTTTAACAAAATACTTTTTTTTATCTTGCTTATTAATACAAACTTTTAAAGTTGAATGATTATTTTTTTTATTTAAATGGTAAAAATGATTAATTTTTCTATTTTTAATTATTTTTCTAATTTCTTCTTTAAATTTATTTCTTGAATTTTTACATGTAAATAATAAAATAGAATAATAAGATGAATAACCTAAATTAATATTTATTTCTATTGAATAAAAAAAATTACTCCCAATAATTTTTTTTGATTTCTTTTTAATGAAAGCATTATTTATATAAATCATCTCAATAAATGTATTATTATTAAAAATACTATCTGAATTAAAGAAAATTAAACATTCTTTTACTATTTTAATTACATATTTTTTTATTATTCCATTACAAAATATATATGTAATGTAAGTATTTTCATTTATTTTATTATCTTTAAATATGGAATCGATTTTAAATGTGGTTTGAAATTTCATTTTTTTTTTTTCTGAATTAAAATTTGAAATAGTTGTTTTTTTACTACTTAATTCAATATGAGGTTGAATATAAGACTGAATAATATTTTCATATTTATTTTTATTTGTTTTTTTTGGAATAAATTTAAAAGTTTCTGAATCATCAATTATTTTATTTTTTAAATTAGATAATTCACATTCAAAATTATTTAATTCACTTAAGTCTTCATTTTCATTACTTGTAATTTCATTTTCAAATAAATATGAAAAATTTTCATTGATAAAACTTATTAATTCTTGACTTGGTGAATGTAATTTCCAATTATAAGCAGTATAATTTTCATATTTTTCAGATAAATTATTTTTAAACATTTCATCAAAAAAATTAATTAATTCTTGTGAAATTTTACGAAAATGGTTAAAAAATAAATAAAATAAAGTTAATATATCTGAATTTTCTGTTTTTATAAATCTCCAAAATTCTCTTCTATTAAATTTTTGATATTTTGACCATTTATTCATAATAGGATTTAAACTTTCTTTTTGTCCTGAATAAAGAATATTAAAATGATTAAATATTGTTTTTATATCATCAACTAAAATAATACCATTTTTTCCATAATCAAAATAATTAAAAACTTGATATATTTTATCATCAATATCATTATTATAGAAATAAAGTGTAACCATATTCTTACAAAATTTATATAAACTAACATTTCTCCCATTATCACTAAAAGACTCAAATAATTTTTTTGAAATAGTTATTGAAAATCCTATAAAATCTTCAAAAGAAGCAACGTCTAATTTTTTTGAAAAATCAGTATTAAATTTAGTAAGAAATAAATATAATTCATCAAAGAAAAAAAGAAAAGTTTCGTGATGATTAGTATGTAAACATACTTTGTTTATGATTTTTTCTACTGTTAATGGCTCACTTATCATTATATTATTTTATTTTTTTTTGAAATTTATATTTTTAGTAAACTGAAAAATGTTTTTATTGTATTTTTTAGTTTTTTAGAATATTGAAATCAGTTTATTTGATATAGATATATTATTTCAATTTCAGATTGATGTTAAAAAAAGATTTGAATATTTAAATATAGAAATATTTTAAATTTAAAAGTTTATTCATATTATTTTTAATATCATATATATCGAATAATAATAAATTAATTTATTATTAATAGCTTCATTTAATAATATAAATTATAATTTATCATAAATAATAGAAAACAATCCAAAAGAAATAATAGCATAAAAAAATGATAAAATATTACTTGTTTAAACAAACTTAATCTAAATTTATTATAAAAAATTAAAGAAATATCTCAAAAAAAAATATGAAAAAACTAAAAAGCCCTTTATTTTTCAATCTCAAAAAAAAAAATAAACCATTCTAAACTTAATAAATTCCAAAATAAACCCGAAAAAAATATCAATAACTCAAAAAAAAAAAAAAATGAAAAAAAAAAATTATATAAAATAAAAGATATATAAAAAAATCCAATATCAATCTAAAAAAAAAAAATATAAAAAAATATAAAAACCCCTAAACAAGCTATTTTTCACCTCTAATCCTTCTAGCAAGTTGCATATCCTTAGGCATAATAGTAACTCTTTTAGCATGAATAGCACACAAATTAGTATCTTCAAACAATCCAACAAGATAAGCTTCAGTAGCTTCCTGAAGAGCTAAAACAGCTTGACTTTGAAATCTTAAATCACTTTTAAATTGTTGAGCAATTTCTCTAACAACTCTTTGAAAAGGTAATTTCCTTATTAACAAGTCTGTTGACTTTTGAAATTTTCTTATTTCTCTTAATGCTACTGTCCCTGGTCTGTATCTATGAGGTTTTTTTACTCCTCCTTGTATTGGTGCACTCTTTCTTGCTGCTTTGTTTCCTATTTGCTTACGTGGGGCTTTACCTGCTGGAGTCGTTTGTTTACGTGCTGTTTGTTTTGTTCTTGCCATTGTCTTTTTTTATTTTTTGGTTTTTTTTTTTTTTATTTTTTTTGAGTTTTATAATTATGGTTATATAGGATTTTTTGGAAATAATTATTTATTTTTTTTTTGTTTTTTAATTTTGGGTTTTTTTACATTTTTTTTTCAATTTTTATACCCTGTTTTATCAATTTTATAAGGGAAAAATGACAATTTTGGGCGATTTAATTTATTTTTTTATTTTTTTATTTTTTTATTTTTTTTCATGGTTCCTAAATTTTTGATTTTTTTAATTAATTTTTATTTAATTATTAATTAATTAAATAAATCATTCTTTTTTATACTAATTTATTATTATATATAGTAAATTACATTGCAGAAATAATAAAATATGTTTAAAGGAAATTGATACATTATTTTTGATTGTAAAATTTTTTTTATTTTGTTTTTGATAAAACAATAATTAACTAGAATTATAATTAAATTGTTAAAAAATTAAATGTTTATTATTTAAATTAAATTAGAATGTTTTGAATAATAAAAGATTGAAATAAAAATATCAATAACTATAATTAGATAATTTTAAATATAAAATAAATACAAATATTTCATCTTTTTTTATTTTTTATTTCCATTTGATTAGTTAATAATTAAATAAAAACTTGTAAAAATATTTTAAAAATTTATTTTTTTTTAAAACATTTAAATAATATCAATGGTAGCAAGAATGATAGTTTTTATGTCCATGGTTTGTCTCACAATATATCTTATAGTATGGGTTTCCCTAAAAGAAATATTACCTCTTTTGAATATTCAATTTACCTTATTTTGGTATTTATTTCCTATTATACTAACTCTAATTTTATCATTAATAGTATACATTGGATATAAAATAAACGAAATAGTATATTCATACTCTTACATATTAGTATTTACAATATTTGGTCACTTAGTAAATTCCTTTACATGTTCCCTAACTTTAATAATAATAAAACTATTCATAAAAACAATTCCAAAAGAATTTTCCATATTCCTAACAATAATCCTCCCATTAATAATGTCAATATACGGTTTAATAAATGCTCGTAATATAAAAATTGAAAGAATAACAATCCATAATCCAAAGCTTAAAGGTCAAAAAAAGACAATATGTCATTTATCAGATATGCATTTAGGTGCAGTATATCAAAGAGAATTTGTACAAAAAATAGTAAGAAAAATAAAAGAATTAAAACCAGATATTGTAGTAATAACAGGAGACATGGGTGATGGTTCTTTAAAAGTAAAATCAAATTGGTTAACACCATTTGATACTTTATCAATGCCAATTTTATATATAACTGGAAATCATGAACAAATGAATGGGAAAGAAGCAATGTTAGCTGCAATTAATGAAACAACAATTAAATATATTGGAAATGATATTTATGATTTTGATAATTTAACTTTTGTTGGTGTTGATTATGAATATAATTTAAAAAAAAGATTAAATGAAATTACTCCTCATAATAATGAGAAACTTAATATTTTATTATGTCATGTTCCTGAATTAAAACCTAAGGATTTAAAAAATTTTGATATTTTTTTATTTTTAGCTGGACATACTCATGGAGGACAAATTTTCCCTTTTCATCCTTTTGTTATTATTGCTAATGCTTGCTTTAATGGGTTGTATGAAGAGGATGGATGTTATGTTTATGTTTCACCTGGAGTTGGAAGTTGGGGACCACCCATGAGAATTGGAAGTCATAGTACTATTGGAATGATAACTATTGAACAATAGGTCTTTTTTATTTAATTAATTTTTTTTTTTGGAATATTAGTGTTTGAGTTTTTTTTGCCTTTTTTATTTTTTGAATTTTTTTATTTAATAATTTCATTTTTATTTTTTAATGTGATTTAAATCTTAAATAATTTGATTATTTTTATTGAAATTATATTTATATGGAAAATAGTAAAATATTTATTTTACAATACAAAATAGTAATTTTCCAAAAATAGAAACTTTTATTATATATTGATGATAATTAAATAAGAATTAAACTAATCTATTTTTTTAAATATTAAAACTTTCATATTTAATAAATGTAAAAAAACCTATCAAAATCCCAAAAAAAACAAAAAAAAAAACAAATTTTAAAATTAAATATAAAAAAAAATAATTAAAATAATTACATGAATGACCCAGAAAAAAAAAAAACAAAATTTTACACTTTTTACATAAACAACCACACCCGAAATAAGCCATTCACAAACTTAAAAAACAATAGCATTTCAACAACAAAATACAATATAATAACATTTCTTCCAAAAAGTCTTCTTCTTCAATTTACAAGATTACCAAATGTTTATTTTTTATTTATAGCAATTTTACAAAGTATCCCAGCAATATCACCATTAACATCAATAACTGCAATTTTGCCTTTAGTTTTTGTTTTATGTGTATCAATGTTAAGAGAATTAATTGAAGATATTTCAAGATATAAATATGATAAACAAAATAATAATAGAAAAGTTATAATCTTTAAAGATAATCAATTTATTGAAGATATAAGTGAAAATATTCAAGTTGGTGATATTGTTTTAGTTGATGAAAATGATGAATTTCCATGTGATTTAATTTTATTAGATTCTTCTAATTCAGATGGAATTTGTTATATTGAAACTGGGAGTTTAGATGGGGAAAAAAATTTAAAAAATAAAAATTCTAATAATGATTTAAAAGGGATTTTTTATCAAAATGGTGTTCTTACTCAAAATTTTTTAAATATTGAAGGAAAAACTCAATGTGATTTACCTAATCCAGAATTATATAAATTTGATGGGAAAATGAGTTTAATTTGGAATAATTGTAATAATGATGATATTGAAAAGTTAAATTATGTTTTAACTGCTGGACAATTATTATTGAAAGGTGCTTTGTTAAGACAAACTAAACAAATTGCTGGGATTGTTGTTTATACTGGGAGTAATAATAAAATTTTGTTAAATTCAAAAAATCCGAAAATGAAATTAAGTAATATTGAAAAGTTAATGAATACTTTGTTAATTTTTGTTTTTTTTATGCAGTTGATTCTTTGTTTAATTTGTGCTATTTATCATAGGAAATATGAGAAAAGTCATTTTGATTTTTTAACTATTTATGTTTTTGATAAAGATAATATTAAAAAAGAAAGTTTTTTATCATTTTTTACATATTTATTATTATTAAATACAATGATTCCAATATCATTAATTGTTACATTGGAAATTATAAAAGTATTCCAAGGATTTTTTATTAAATTTGATATTGAATTATTTAGTTTTTTAAGACAGAAATTTTGTGGTCCAAATTCAGTAAGTATAATAGAAGAATTAGGAAAAGTAAATTATATATTCAGTGATAAAACTGGTACATTAACTTGTAATAAAATGCAATTTAAATATTGTATAATAGGAAATTTATGTTTTGAATATATAAGAGATGAGCAAAACATATTAAATAATAATTATATGAATATAAACATTTCTGATAATAGAATGTACGACAATTCAAATATTAAATCCCAATCAAAAAATTATGATGAAAATAATTTAAATCAATATTCAAATGATATTAAAAATTATAATATGATAAATAATTATAATAATATGCATGTCCCAAGTAATCCACCTCAATATTCAAATAATAATATTAATAGTCAATTAACTGATAAATCAAGAGGTGCTTTATTGTCATCAGCAGCAGCAGCACCGACAACAGCTATTGAAAGTGGTGAGAAATTTCCAACTAAAAAAGAATTAAATAAAATAATAAAAATAAGAGCTGGTTACATGTATGATACAGTATCAAAGAAAAATTCAAAATTTTCATCTCATGAATTAGAAATGATAAATACATTTTGGATGGCATTATCAATTGGGAATGAATGTATTCCATATATAAATGAAAAAACTGGTATGATAGAATATAATGGAATGTCACCTGATGATATTGAATTAGTTAAAGCATCAAGTGAACAAGGTTATACAATGGTAAATTCACCTAATAATATTAAGAGAATTAAATATGGAAATAATGAAAATTATGTTGATTATAAAATTTTAAATATTATTAGTTTTACTTCTGATAGAAAGAGAATGAGTATGATTATTAGAGATAATAAAAATAATATTATTATGTATAGTAAAGGAGCTGATAGTGAAATAAAAAAAAGATTAAATCCAAATGTGAAAAAATCTCATTTGGAATATGCAATAAAATTCACAGATTATTTCTCAAATAAAGGTTTTAGAACATTATTCATAGGATATAAAAAATTATCAGAAAATGATTATTTATGTTTTTCAAAAAAATTAAAAGAATCTGAATTAAATTTAGAAAATAAAGAAACATTAGTAAATCATTGTTATAATGAAATAGAGCAAAATTTAACATTATTAGGAGTAACAATAGTAGAAGATAAACTTCAAGATAAAGTCCCAGAAACAATAAAAGATCTACGTTGTGCAGGAATAAAAATATGGATGTTAACTGGAGACAAATTAGACACAGCAGAAAACATATCATTAAGTTGTAATTTAATAAGTCGTGAAAATAGAAATTTCAGAATAAGTGCATCATCAGATTTAAAAGAAGACATAATTACATTTTTTATGGAATTTGGTAAAGTAAATGGAATAGAAATTAATTTAAATAGCACAATAAAAGAAGAAGAAGAAGATGAATTCCAAAGAGAAAAAATAAAACCATTTAGTTTAATTATAGAAAGTGCAGTTTTAGGTTTTATATTCCAAGATAAAATAATAACAAAAAAATTTTTAAAAATTGCACTTTGTGCAGAAAGTGTTGTTTGTTGTCGTGTATCACCATTGCAAAAAAGTCAAGTTGTAAAAGAAGTTAAAAATATAAATAAAAATTATATAACTTTAGCAATTGGAGATGGAGGAAATGATGTATCAATGATAATGGAAGCTCATGTTGGAATTGGTATTTATGGAGAAGAAGGTATGTTAGCTGTTCAAAGTTCAGATTTTTCAATTGGAGAATTTAAATTTTTGAGAAGATTATTATTTTTTCATGGGAGAAATTCACTTATTAGAACTGGAAATATGATTTTATATTTTTTCTTTAAAAACTTTACTTTTACTATTTTACAATTTTATTTCACTTTCTATAATATTGCAAGTGGACAAAGTTTAATTGATGATTGGTTTATTTCTTGTTTTAATTTAATTTTTACTGCTTTGCCTTTAGGAGTTCAAGCTTTGACTAATTTTGATGTTTTAGAAGATGATTTTGAATTCGTTGATCATTTTATGCCTTTGTTATATTATGAAAGTAATTATGATTGTGTTTTTACTGTTTGGAGTTTTATTTGGAGTTTAATTAAAGCTATTTTTTATAGTGCTATTAATTTTTTTATTGTTATTTATTCTTCAAAACAAAGTTCTATTTGTCAAGGAGGACAATATGGAGATATGTGGTTTAATTCTCTTTGTCTTTTTACTAATATTATTTTTATTGTATCTTTTTCTTTAATGATTAAACAATTATATTGGGTTTGGATTTTTCCTTTTGTTTTAATATTAACTTCTTGGATTATTTATTTTATTTTTTGTATTTGTGCTCAATCACTTCCTATTTTTAATTCTTCTGGAGCAATTTATCCAAGTTTTAAAAGTGGGAAATTTTGGTTTAATATTATTATTGTTACTGGATTTTGTTATATTTTTGATTATTTATTACATAGTTTCACAATATTATTTAGTGGGAAATTATATAGTGAATTATTATTGAATTTAGATAATAAATATAATTTACCTTTAATTTTTGAAAATAGTGAAACAATTAAAAAAGCTTACATCAAACTTGGGTTAGGAAATAATAAACAAACTACAAATCAAGATGATTCGTCATTTAATAGTGAAAATGATAGTAATAATAAATCATATGAATCAAATAAATCTAATTCAAAAAAAAAAGATAAAAATGCTTCATTTAGTTCTAGTAAAGAACAAATGATTCCTAAAAATAATGATTTGAAAATTCTTAATCAAAATAATATAAATGATTATGGTCCTCAGGCAAGTAGAGTTATGGAAAAAAAAAAAAATTCTAAAAATGTTGAAATGTTAAGAAATACTTCTGGGAATTCTAAAATCAGAAAATTAGAAGATACTGATTTAGATATTCCAAATAATAAATTTTTTACCTCACAAAATCATAAAGGAGATTCTTTACAAGGTAATATTGACAATATTGTAAGAATTAAAAAAAATAAAAAAAATACTTAAAAAAATTAATATTGTACTTGTGTTTTATTTTAAATTTTCAATAATATTGTTATATTGTAAGTATATATTTATTGCCTTTTTTATTTTATTTGAAATTTTAAATAAAATATTTAATTTTTTTCTGTATAATAATTATGGAGGATATATTTAAAAAAAAAATAAAAAGAATAAAACAAAACAATAATCATGTTAAATTTGATAATTCATCAACAAAAAATTCAACAATAAAAGAAATATCAAATACTAAAACATTACCAAATAATTTGAAAAAAAAAGGAGTAATTAAATTAACAAATTCAAATTTTAAAAAAAAAAAGCATATGAATAAAAGTTTTATATATCAAGAAAATCAAAATAAAACACATGAGAGTAAAGATATATATTCAATAAGAAAAAAAAAAGAATTTTATTCTTCATATAATAAATCAGTAGTATTAAATGAAGAATTAAATAATGAAAATATTGAAAAAAAAAATGCATCTTTTATATTATTAAATAAAAAAAAAAGAAAATCACCTGATTTTGATGATAATTCTTTAAATGATATAAATTTTATGAAGAAAAAAGTTGATAAATTAACACCACTTCCTTCATATAGAAATTCTGATAATAATAAATATTTTAAAACAATATTAAAATCATCAATAAGTCAAAGGAGATTAGAATATGATGAAAAATTAAAACAAATGAGATATTATGAAGCACATATTAAACAAATTCAATTTATTCAATTAAAATGGAAATTTTATTATAAAACTAAAATATTATTTAAAATAATTTTAATTCAAAAAATTTATAGAAAATATAAGAAAATTAAAAAAAAAAAAGAATCATTAGATTTTAATTATATTTGGAAATTGTTAATTAGAGAATGTTTGGCTAAAAATTTTAAATATTTTATAGGACAATTAATTAAAAAATATAATGCATTTATAAATCAAATTGATTTTATTAAAATAATATGGAAAAGTTATTTTAAAACAAATACTTTACCACAAATTATTTTAATTCAAAAATTTTATAGAAAATATAAATTAAGGCAAAAAATAAAACCATTAGATATGAAAAAAATTCAAAAAAGAATTAAAAGAAAATGTTGGGAAAAAAATTTTTTATTTTTTATAGAAATATTAAAATCAATCAAAAAAAAAGAAGAAATAGGAATTCAAGTTGAAACATTAAATAAAGAAATAATAAATAAATGTTCTTATTTGAAAACATTTCCAAGACCATATCATGAAATAGGAAATAATATAAAAATTTTAAGGAATAGAATTCAAAGAAGAGAAAATAATGTTTTAGAAACTGCAATTAATAGAATTTCAAAATTGAAATTAGAAGGTAAAATTAATAAATTATTTTCAAAGAAAAAGATTATAAATTTCAATAAAAATAAAAAAAACATTATTTCATCATTAGATAAAAATATTAATGATAAAAATAATAATGATATTTTAGATAGTAATAAATATGTTATGATTATGAGAAAAAAAGTTGTTATTAATAAATGGAATTATTTTTATAAAATTGATAATTATAATGAATTTAAAAAAAAATTATTTTTTATTCAAAAAGAAGTGAAAAAATATTTAAATAAAATAAAACAAAAAAAAAAAAATCAAAATAAAAGGATTTTCCATATAAAATTATTTTTAATATTATATATATGTTTAATAACTAAAAAAATAAGAATTGAAATTATAAATATATTAAAAAGTAAATATGGGTTGTTAATTAAGAAAAATGATATTGAACAATATTCTTTTAATTTTTTCAAAATAAAAAGGGGAATAAAACAAGAAAAAATAAATGTAAATTATTTAAACTTCCAAACTTCAAAAAAATCAAATTCAATAATTGAACAAACAAGTAGTACAATTATAAATGACGATTCAATTTACATAAACATAAAACAATAAAAAATTAATATTAAAATATATTAAATAAAAGTTATAATATGATATATATATTAAATTAATCATATAATTATTTTTAATTAAATAATTAATTTTTTAAATTAATAGATATAAAAATATGACAGATCAAGAAATGTTAATATTACCTCAAGAAGGTTTAATAGGAGGTGCAGGACCTTCTGAAATTCCTGATCATTTAAGAGAACTTGCACAAAAATATAGAACTAATAAAATGATTTGTAGAAAATGTTATGCTAGATTACCTTTAGGAGCTCATAATTGTAGAAAAAGAAAATGTGGTCATTGTGCTAATATTAGACCTAAGAAGAAGATAAAGGAAAAGGAAAAAGGAAAATAAATTATATGAAAAAATATATTGATTTTTTTATTTTTTTAAAATCAAATTGAAGTTATATTTTTTTTTATTTAAATATTTTTTTTAAATAATTTTATACATATAAAGATTAAAAATAAATAAATAATTATAATTTGTCATAATATTTTTATTATATCTGATTTTTTTATACAATTTGAAAATAATTTATGAGATAAATATAATTCCCTAATTAATTATATTTAACACTGTGTTCTTCAAAAATAATAATATTAATTACCTCATATTTATTTGAATTATAAATATAAATGTAGTTTCAAATATTCTATTATTAATAAAAAGAGCTAATAAAAATCTTTTTTAAATAAATTAATAATAATAATTTTTCCAACATTCCCAAGGATTTAAACCTTGATTATTCAAAATATTTTGATTAGCATTATAATTTATTAAAAGATTTATAACTTGAAAATTATTAATCATAAAGGCAATATGTAATGCAGTATTACCAAAATGATTTTGAATATCTATATCACATCCTTTTTTAATTAAAAATTTAATAATTGATTCATTTTCATTTTTAACTGCATTCATTAATAAAGTATAATCAGTTCGACGATAAATATAATTAATATCAATATCATTTATTAATTTATTAAATTCTTCAAAAAATAATACATTTTGACCTTTATTAATTAATTCATATAATTTTCTAAAATAATATTTATTATTTTTTATTGATTTTTCTTTAAGTTCTTTAAATCTTATTATTGCACTTTCTTTTGACATTGGATTACCTCCTAAACTTTTTAATAATTCTATATCATTTTTTAAATTAATTTTTGATGAGATATTATATGTTTTAAATATATCAAACATATCCTGTTTTTTTTTTATTTCTGCACGAGAATCTAACATATGTTTATTTAAAAGTGGATTCCATTCAATTAAAAAATTATTTGTTTTTTGGAATTTATTTAATTCTAATTCATAAAGAGAAATTTTATCATTATCTTTTAATATTGATAATAAACTAAGACGTCTTTCTTTTTTTTTATTAATTCCATTCATTTTTTTCAAAAATCCAGAAGATATTGTTTTTTTCTTTCTTTTTACAACTATAAATACATCTCTCACAATTTCAGAATATTTAACAAAATTTTCCTTATTAAAATCTCTAGTTATTATAGCATTTATATATACTATATTTTTTAAATATATTTCTTTTAACAATTTAACCATTTCGTTTGAAGATTTTTTTTCAAATATTGGAAATTTATTTTTGTTATCTCCATTAAAAATATAATTCATTGTTTGATAATATATATCTAAAATTTTATCAAGAATATAATTAATAATTGATTTTTCATAAAATTTATTTTCAATTGAATCAAAATATTTTAATAATGATAGTTCTATTCTTTGGAAATTTTTTGATGATATTAATTTAATAAATAAACTTTTATATATGTTATTAATTATTTCTTTAAAATTTACTTCTTCAACTTTAACTAATTTTTCTTTAATTTCTTTTTTTTTTTTAATAAATAATAAACTTTTATCAAGGAAATTTTGTTTAACTTTTTTTAAATAATCTTCTTGAATATTTGATATTGTATTTCCTATTTTTTCTCTTTCATTTATTAAATATTCATCTATATCAATTATTAATTTATTATTTTCTATAAAATATTGTTTTGATTTAAAGAAGCTTTTTTTATATTCAGACAAATTACCAATATTTTTATTTATTTTTTTGATAGGACTTTTAGTCATTTGTCTATAAAAATTTTTACTCATTCTCTTTTTTTGTTGTTTATAACTTATAAATCTCATATCTAATTTTTCATTATTTATATTATCATTACCATAATTGTCATTATCATTATAAAAAATATTATTTGATATAATTTCATTTCCACTATCAATCATAGAAAGGTTACTTTCATTAGATATAATAGATAATTTCCTTTTATTTTTATTTTCATCTTCATTTGTAAAATGATTTGAGAATTTCTTTTTATAATTTTTTTTTTTTATGATATTGTTCTTAAAATCATTTTTTTTTTTAAATGAAATCATATTATCAATAGCTTTTTGTTTGATATTGCTCATAAAATCAGTAATATTATTATATTGAATTGAAGATGTATTATTATTACTAGTATTTTCATTTGTATTAGTTCGAATATTATAAGGTTGAAGATTATTTAAAGTACAATTTGTTTTTGAAAGAAATTTTACTTTTTTATTTGTTTTTTTCATATAATGCTTTAATTTTTTTGAATTTTCATCAAATTTAATTTGAATTACATTTTTATTATTATTATTCATTGTTTTTAAATTTTTGATTATAGATTTCATATCTGACACATTATTTATTATAGGTAATTCATTTTTATCCGAATCTATCAAATAAGAAATATTTCTTTTTTTCTTTTTTTTATCATTTGATAATATATTATCCATAAAACTCATATTAAAATTAAAACATTTTTACAATCAAAAATATATTAAAAATAATTGAATAAATATTATATTATAATAAATAAATCCATTATCAATTTATCATATTCAAATCAACATTTTTACAATATAAAAAAAAAATAAAAAATTAAAAATATAACTAATATTTCATTATTTATCAATAACATAAAAAAAACTAAATTTCCCCAAGTACCATTTTACATCCTTTCAACAAAGAAACAACCCATCCTTTAGAAGCTTTAGGTGCAACTTTATTAACTAACCAATGTGGAATTCTTCCTTTAATATCAGTTTGAGAAATAATACCCAAAGTGGATTTATTAGGTTGATTAGGTATATCTTCAATAAAATAACCACTAATAATAGTTTCAGCTCTAACATATTTTTTATTATGAGGACAATCTGGACTCTCAACACTAATAAAATGTAAAATATGAGAATTTTTTGTTGGAAATTCTTTCCAAATTTTTCTTTGTTGTACAAAATCTCTATCAGAAACAAGAAAAGAAGGTGATTTAATAATCATATATAAAATTTCTGCTCCATTTTCTCCATTATGATTAACAACTTTTAATTCTGAGAAAACACTATCCCATTTTTTTCTTATTTCTAAATTTGCTATTGCTTCAAATATTATATCTTTATTATATGGTATTGTACATATACTTTTAATTAATATTACATCAAATCCTGGAATCATTCTTTTAAATATGTGAATATTTTGTTCTTCTACAACATTGTGATATCCATTTTCTTTTGTAGGTTTTTCATTCATTAAATCTATTAAATATTTTAAATCTTTGTCGTCTGTTCCATAATTTGGATTTGGGATTTTTATAAGGTTGTCTTTTGTTGTTTTTATGTAGTATTTATATTTTTTTTCTATTGGCTTTGTCGTATTTATTATTCCTTCCTTGTTTGGTTCTTTATTATTTTCGTTTTCATCTTTTTTTGATGAGGGGTTTTCGATATTTATATTATTTGGTTTTTGTGATTTAAGAGAGATTTGATTTTGATCATTTAATATTTTTTTCCCATTTTCTAAATGTTTATTATTATAATGAGAAGATAAATTATTTTTACTAGGTTTATATAATTCATCTTTATTTATATGAATTTCTAATAAATTCTTTATGTCTCCAAATATTATTTTAGGTTTAAAATTATGTTGAGACGGATTAAATAACTCATTTAATTCATCAATATTAGAGTTAATTATGGGAAAAATTGTTGACATATTATAATTAAAAAAATTTTAGAAAAAAAATAAATTTTTTTATAAAAATTTTAAGATTATAAAATATGAATATTAATCATATACATAAATAATATAATATAATATTTATAATTAAATAATATATTTATAATCAATTTAAAAATAAATATTGTTTTTAAAAAAATATTTTAATAACTATCCATAAAATTTAAGTATTTTTATTATTTAATTAATATATATTTTTTATTATTTCTCTATTGGGGATGGGGATTGGGGATTGGGGATTGGGGATTGGGGATTGGGGATTGGG
>JAJJLH010000223.1:0-36810 GCA_023806865.1 Isotricha sp. YL-2021a
TTTTTCGAAATAAACAATATATATCAATTTAATTTTAATCTTTATAATAATCACAACATTTATAATAATATATTCATTTAAAAAAATAATGTAGAAAAAAATAATGATATTTTAATAAAAATATATTAAAAAAAAATATTTTATAATTCAAAAATAAGTAAAATATAACTTTTGATAAATAAAATTATTATTTTTAAGTTTTTTTATTAACTACATTTTAAATATTCAATGCAATATATTAATTTATAAATATTAGTTTATTTATTGCTCTTACCCTCAAAGAATTATTAAATATAATTAATAAAAGAAATAATAATAACGAAAAAATAAAGAATACTAATTCTGAATAAAATTTATAATTTTCATTATCAATTAAACAAAAGAATATTATAGAAGCAACAAATCTTCCAAAATTACTAGAAAATAAAAACCAATGTTTTATAAACATAAAAGCAATTTTAATATTCGAATGAAATAATTTTTCAATTATTATATTAATAACTCCTTCGATAGAAGAACATAAGATAATTTTTGAAACACAAAATATAATAAGTAAATCATTTCTTTTAAAAATATTAATTATAATTATTTCAACAACATAAGTAATTAATAATAAAAAAAAATATAAAACAATAGATTTTCTTTCATAAGATTTATTTAATTTTTTCCTAATAAATAATTCATAAGGTATTAAACCAAAAAGTAATATATTAAAATTTATTATTATAGTATTATCATTTTTATCTATAACATAAAATAAAAGAGTAAATTCACTAATACATCTAACAATAAATAAAGATGAAGTTATTAATAAAAATCCTTTCCAAAATGTTCTACTATTATTAAATTGTTTCTTTTTTAATTTTTCTATTGCTTGAGACATTAAATTAAAATCATTGAATTTATTTAAATTATGTAAATTTATTATTCCTTCTTCAATAGTATTATATTCTTTTATTTTACTTTTTGATAATAATCTTTCTTTTAAATCATTTTCTAATTCTATATCAATTTTTTCAATTTCTTTATTTATCTTATTTTCAAAATCTTGATTTAACATTGGAAATGATTCATCTGAAATTGAGGGTTCAGTAAATAAAAAAATAATTATAAAAATATAAAAAAAAAATAAGCAAAAACCAATAATATAAATAAAAAAATGATTTATTTTATAAGAAAATATAATAATTTCCTTTTCAAAAAAAAAATTTGACAAATTTCCTAAAATAAATCCTAAATTAGTACATAAAATATATATTATAGAAAACATGGGAATTTCACTTTGAGGTAAATACATTAAAATATATTTTCTAGCAATAACTTTCCCTGAACCTATTCCATAAATTAATCTTGCAATTGATAATAATAAAGTTGAATAAATTATATTATTTTTAACAAATACATCAATGATAACAAAAGATATCATTGAATAAATAAATAAAAAACAAGAAATTATTAATGAAGATTTAAAATTTATATCATCTAGTAAAAATAAAAAATTTGATAAATAATTTCCAATATGAGTGAAAGATAATATTAATCCTATATATTTTAAATGATAACTTTTCTCATTATAAAATTTTGTAAAGTTAATATATGGAATTATGTAAAAAAAAGAAGAAAAAAATGTATGAAATAAACATATTATAATATTAATTTTATTTCTCCTTGTTACAATAATGTTTATTTTTTTATCATATTCTTCTTCTTCAAATGTTGTATATTTATTATCATCTTGGTTTTTATTTGTAGAAATTATAAATGAATTTTGTATATAATTATTAAAATTCATTTTATTCTTTATTAAAGATGTATTTTTATTTATAATATAAGTTTCAAAAAGAGAATTATTTAATAAATTTGTATTTTGATCATTAATATTATTAATAACATTTAATAATTCTAAATTTTTATTTAAAATATTTCGCTTATTTGGAAAATGTTTTTTAAAATCTCTTGTAAAATGTTCAAGAATAGCATTAGATTCAATAATAATTTTAAATAATAACATATATTTTATATCACTATTTTCTTTTAATAAATTATTTTTGAAATACATTGATTTAATACTAAAATCATAATATTGATTTAATTTTTTATCAAATTTTGATAGAATTTTATCTATAGCGTCAATATTATTATTTGTAAATGTATAAAAACTAAAAATTAAATAACTAATATTAATTAATTCATCAATTTCAGAAATAATTTCTTCATCATTTTTCCCTTCAAATTTATGAAGAAATAATTTTGAATTTATTTTTAAATAAATTTCTTTTTCAATATTTAAATAAAATAAATAAATTGAATGAACTTGTTTTTCTAATTCGGCAATAAAATTTTTAATATAAGATTCATTAGGAATATTATCTAATTCAGGATAATTATTTTCAATTATTTTCATAAAATAACTATTAGATGATTCAGCTGAATCATTCATTTTTTCACTTGAATTAATTAATAAATCAATTCTATTATTTGTAATAGTATTATTTGATAATTCATTATAAATATTATTAATTAGATTTTTTAATACATCATATTTTAAATAATAATCTTTCCAATCTTCAATTTGTGAAGAATAAAATTGTTCTTCAAATTTTCCCATTTTTAATATAAATTTTAAATAAAATTATTTTAAAAAAAATTGAAATTAAAATATAAAATAATAATATTTATCAATATTCTATTAATATTTTTCACAAAATATAAAATTTTATATTTAGTTTCTTTAATAATTCATTATTTTTTTTTAATAATAAAATTTTTATAAATATATTATTAAAATTCTAATGAATTATCATTTTATTTTAAGATATTTTTTATAAATTTGATATTTAATTAATTACTGAAAATTATACAATAATATCATATTTATGCCTTTTATAAAATATTTTATTTTAGAATTACAAGAATTATTTAAAATGTTAAAAGAAAATGAAAAACAATTCTTCATAATATATTATATTCAAATAATTCAATAATAAAAAAGTAAAGAAGAAACAATAGCAACTTATATTTCAATACTATATATTATTCCCAATAATAATAACATTTTTTTTGATAAAATCCATTTTTATCAAATTGTATTTAAAAAAACAATAGATAAATATCTGAGATCAAAAATATTTAGAAACAATATTAACCCTATTTCTGAAAAAGATGATTTTTATCAACAAATTAATTAATATCAAAAAAATTTCATCATATAAGCATAAACAAAATATTCAATTTGGTTTTTAATGATTATATAATTTATAAAATAAAAAAAAGAATTTATTTAAATAAATATAGCATAAATGGAGTAGATAATTATTTTTTTCTGATACTTATAAATTAGAACAATTTTATACTTTTTTCTAAAAAATATCCTGAAATATATTATAGATACAAAAATAAAGAAATTCCTTTAGAAAAAAGATACAATTCCAGCATTTGCTTCAAGTATAATATGAGTTTTAAAATTATTTTCTTCTGATATTTAGAAAAATAAAATAATAATATTTATAATAATTGAAAAAAATATTTTTGATAAAGAACATTAGAAAATGATTTATATGAGAAATATGAATTAAATCAAAAAGATTAACATTAAATGAGATAGCAATCGTCGATGAAAAAGGATAAATTTCATATAAACAAAAGATAATTTCATTATTTTTTTTTAGAAAAGAATATAATTCTTAAATTATAAAGATAACTAGTCTTGGAAAGGAAAAGAAATAATTAATTTATTAAATATAAATCAATATAAATTTATTTTTGACTTCATTGAAAGTTTTTATGTAAATTATCAAAAAAGATATAATAATAAAAATATTAATGAAAATTTATATCAAATAATTTATTATATTTTTTTATTAAAATATACTATTTAAGATAAATGGATAAAAAAAACAAAAAGAATTATTTAATGAAATAAGTTCAAATCCAAAATCTTATATTATAAAAAATTTTTAATTCTAATAATTATTATTATGATAATTTATTATCTTTAATTCAAATGCTAATTCATAACCAATTAATTTATTAAACACAATAAGATGGAAAAATAAATTTACCTTAATATGAAAGTTTTAAATTTAATTAACGAAAAAATTAATATTTGTAATATTATATATGGATTTAGTGTTGTTTTGATATTATTTCATCTGATGATAAATTTTATTCTATTAATAAAAAAATGTTCTTTTATAAATGAAGTAAAGATAAAAATCAATGAGAACCGTTGTGTTGATTACCTTTTTTAATGGATATAACTATTATAAAAATGATGAGAATACTAATTAGCAATATTTTTTAATATTTTAATTTATTTAATTATAATAAAATTAATTAATTTAATGATTTATTGATTCAATATATTCATAATTATCTTCTAATTCATTTGCTCTAATTTTTCTATTCTTATTTCCTATAATATTCTTAAATAAAGTAATACTTAAGAATATAATAATAAATATTAAAAAGGCAATAAGAATAATAAAATAAAATGTAGCTGATTTACTATTATTTTTAGTATAAAAGCCAAATAAATTAGAATCCATATCTAAAAATAGTCTATATTTTTTTTGAAAAACTTCACCTAATCTCCATTTATCAGCATAAGTACTATCAAAAATTACTTGAAAAACATATTTATTATTATAAATCTTAAATAAATCATTATAATTTAAAACAAAAGTATAATTCATAGGTTTAGAATAAAATTTTAAATCTTCAAATTTCCTAATATCAATATCAGTATCACAATAATAAATAATTAATTCACTAAATCTATTATTTTTATTTTTAATTTTTTCAAAAGTACATTTTCTTTTAAGAACTAAATTATGAAAAAAAGTTTCATTGGCATAATCTAAATAATATTGATTACCAATAATTCCTTTAACATTATAAGGAAAAATAACTCTTTTAACAGGATTATTATTATTTCCATAAGTAACATTTGTAAAATCCATCATCCAATTACTATAAGTTGTTTCAGCTCTAGTTAATTTTAAACTAGAAGATTCTAAATCATTATAATAATCATGAGGATAACTCCCAATAATTATTTCACCTGAATCTTCTTTTAGAAAATTACATGATATTATATTTTTTTCTTTTAATTGAAATAAAGTATTAAATCTATCATCATATGTATATAATGTTATTCCTATTATTGCATCTTTTAATATTTGATTTGATAATTCTGATTTTAATAAAAAAAAACTAAAGTTATTATATGTTATTTCTTCATCATTATAATTTAAATATAATTTTTCTAGTGAATTTTCTAAATAAAAAGAATATCCATTATATGAAAATGATTTTTTAGTTCTTTTAGGATTTGTTTCATAATCATAAATATATGAAGTTGATTTGTTTTCATTATAAGTTCCATTTACTATTGTATTTGGAATGTATAAACCTCTTTGTCCAAAATCTATTGTTGCATTTAAATTTTGCTTAGGTTCACCTATTGATAGCTTTATTAATATTTCATTATAAATAAAATAATTTGGTGATAATTCTTTACTTATATTTCTTGAAAATGGAAATTTAATATATGTAACTATTGATTTAATTAAAACAATATAAGGAAAAAAAACCAACATTTTCAAAAATAATTTAAGCATAAAATTTAATTTTAAAATATTAAATTATGAAAAAGAGAAAAAGGTAATTTTTTCCTTGAAAAAAATATTAATATTAATAATAGTGAAATAATTAATGATAATACCATGATTATATATTTCTTTCCAATAAATTCAATTTCTGAGAACTATTTGAAAATTTAAAAATTTCCATAAATTTGAAGAAAATTAAACATTTTCAATATTTTAAAAATAGATTAATGACTTATAAAATGAAATTTCATATATTTATTATTTTTGTTGAAATACTTTTTTAAAAAGAGTTAATGATATTAGAATTCTTTCAATTCATCAAGAAAATAATAAATATATTATTTTAATAATTTGTAATGAAATACATAATTTTTAAATGGGAAAAATAATGTAATTAAAAAAAACAACTATTATTTTTATTAAAATTTTTTTTAAAAATATATGCCTTAAGATATAAAAAGTTTAAAAATATATCAAAACAATAATAATCTTTTCATATTCATTAATATTTAAAATTTGAATTTATAATGGAAAAAATCTATTATTTATTTTTTAAAAAGAACATATAATAATTAATATTTTATTAAAAAAACATATATTTATTATGATAAATATTATAAAAAAATTATATATAATAATAAAAATGTCAAATTTAATTGTTAATAAAAATTTAAATCTTCAACTTAATGGATTAGGAACTTCTATTGATAAATATTGTGATAATATATATAATCAAGGAATTAATATTTTAAAAAATGGACTTAATTCCTTTAGTATAAATAGGGAAACATATTTTTTCAATAGAAGAATGAAATCCAGATTCTTCAATCAAGAAGAAGAAGATTTAGATAATTTAGATAATGATAATTTTAAAAGCATTTCCACAAATAGTAATTCTTCTCAATATTCATATAATGAAAAGCAAAATTATAAAAATGATAAAGAACATTTTAATAATCAAAATATGAAAAAACAAAAAGAAGTTAATAAAAATAAAAAAAATTGTAAAAAATTTAAAGAAAGAAAAGGTGATTGGACTTGTTTTTATTGTAAAAATTTAAATTTTTCTTTTAGAAACGAATGTAATAAATGTAATATTACAAAAAAAAAATCTGATGAAGGTCATGATAATTATTTTCAAAGAATTCTTAATCAAATTATTCTTAATGAAGAAAAAAGGAAAAATTTTAATTGTAAATTTAATAAGATATAAATTAAATTTTATTTTCACATTTTCACATTTATAATATTATTTTATGTATAAACTTGATAGGGTTTTATGGGAAATTATATTTTAGTTTTTATTGAAAAAAAATGTTAAATATTTTATTTTTATAAAAATATTTATAAATAAATAAATATTGGAAAAAAAATAATTTTATAATAAATAAAAAATAAATTAAAAAAAAGTTAAAAAATGTAATCAACAACATTTATTTTTTTCAATTATTATTTCTTCATCACCATCATTATTATCATTTTTATTATTAATTATTTTAAGCTTTTTACTAGTAACACTTATTTTAATTCCACAATTTTCATCTTCCAAATCATAAAATCCATTTTCAAGACTTTGAATAATTTCACTAGCAGTATCAAAAAAAACTTTATCAATATTATCTCCAGTTTTAGCAGAAGTCTCAAAAAATAACATATTATACTTATCAGCAAAATCTTTTCCTTCTTCATAATTAACTTCTCTTTTATAATCTAAATCATTTTTATTACCAATTAAAGCCATTAAAATAGTTTTTGGTGATTGATTTTTACAATCTTCCATCCATTTATAAATATTATCAAAAGATTGTTTATTTGAAATATCATAAACAATTAAAACACAAACTGAATTTTTATAATATCCCCTTATTATACTTTTATATTTTTCTTGTCCTGCAGTATCCCAAATTTGAATTCGATATATTGTATTATTAATATTTAAATTTTTTGCTCCAAATTCTAATCCAATTGTAGTTTGATATTCCTCATTGAATATATCATTTACATAACGAAGAAGAATTTGACTTTTTCCAACTGAAGGGTCTCCTATTATTATATATTTAAATATGTAGTCTGAATTTACGGATGATAACATTTTTTTTTATTTATTAAAAAGGGAATTTTTTTTTATTTTTATTATTTTTTTTAAATTATATTTAGAAATTTATTTTTTATTTATATATAACTGTTTTTTATTTATTTTTTGATGATGTTATTCCTGTACTTGATTTTGATTTTGTATTATTTGAATGATAATTTATTGTTTTTAAATCTGTATTTTTTTTATTTTTCTTTTGATAATTAATAACACTATTACTTATTTTAGAAGATGTATTTTTTCCATTTCTAGATAAATCTTTTTTTGATAGACTTCTTGTTTTAGATGACCCATCTATAAATTTATTAAAAAAATATAATTTACCTTTATTTTTTGTTATTGTAATTTTATTAGTCATATCAATTATTTTATTATAAATTATCTTATTACTATTATTAATATTAATATTTATATTATTTGATGGTTGACTTGATTGTTTTTGATGATTAAATAAATTATTCGTCGTTGTTTTTGAATTATAATTTGCTGTTGTTACTCTATTTCTTGTTATTGGTTGTTGAATATTATTTAATCTACTATGACTTAAATTTTTTTGATTTTGATTTTGTTTTTTATTACTTAAATTTGAAGAATTTTTAGATTTAAATCCAATATTATTTATTGTCATTGTTTTTTTTATTTCATCTATAATTTTATTTTGAGTTTTTTGACATAAATTTATTTTTACATTAAAGAAACCTTTTATTTTTTTTTTATTTAAATTAATTATATTATTATTTACATTTGGATAATTTGATTGAATATTATGAATATTATTATTACTTTTTTGATTAATTGAATTAATACTTATTTTCTTTTCATTTTTATCATTTTTAATTTGAGATATTTTTTTCTTTTGAAATAACATAGGTTGAGTTTGAAGTAAATTATTATTATTTGTTTTATTAAAATAATTATTTTTTGGAGAATGTAAATTTTGATGAGTTAAATTTTGACTATTATCTCTATCAGTTATTAAATTACTTTTTGTAGTTGTTAAATTATTTTTTAAAGAACCTTTATTTCTACTTTTATTAAATGGAGCACCATTAGTAATTGAAAGTAATATTTCTTGGAAATTATTATTATTTTTTTTATCTTGATTTTCTGTTGAAATTGTAAGATTTTTTTTCAATTGATCTGAACTTACTTTTGTATTATAATTAATTACTTTATTAACAATATTTTTTGTATTATTTGGATTTTTCATAAAATTATAATTTCTACTTAATGCATTGTTGTTATTATTATTTTTTTGAATTATTTTCATTGAATTTAAATTAAGAGAAGGACTAAAATTTATATTATGTTTTTTTTTATAATTTGATACTATATTATTTAATGAACCTGTTATAAATTTATTTTGTATATTATTTAAATTATAATTACTATTATGATGATAAGATGAAGATAATTCTTTACTTTTTGAACCATTTAATTTTTTAAAAGTATTTTCTTTACTTTTAATTTTTTTTTCTAATTTATTTTTTTGTTGATTTGATAAATTATAAACTTTATTTAAATGTTCTCTAGATAATTGAATTGATTTTATTTTTTTTGAATTTGTAGAAATAGTTTTATTATTATTTTTTAAATTATCATCATCATCTTTTTTACTATAATTTAAATGTTTATGTATTTTTAATTTTTGTGCAAATGAATTATATAAATTAATATTATCATTTTTAATATTGTTTTCAAAAGTTTTTTCTTTATATTTATTATGAATTACATTAACAGAAGCATTATGTTCTTTTTGCTTATTTTCTTCATTATTATTATTTATTTTTTCTTTTTCATTTTTATCATTTTTTGGTATGAAAGTTAAACCATTTTTTTTTTCATTATTATTATCTCTATTTCTTGATTTTCCTTTATTCCCTTTAAAACAATTAAAAATATTTTGAAATGCATTATTATTATTATCTTTAATATTTTCTTTTTCTTTCTTTTTTTCTTTATTCTCATTTTTTAATTGTTTTTTTTCTTCTTCTCTTTCTTCTTTTAATATTTCTAACTTTTGATATAGAAATTTATAGGGAAAATGTGCCCCATATTCAAAATATTTTTGTTCCTCTTCTTCTTCATCTTCATTCTCTATAAAATATCCTTTATAATTTAATATATCATCATTATTAATATCAATTTCATCATATGATTCATCATAATTATTTTCAAAATTTTCATCTATTAACATTTTTGCCATTAAAATTTAATTTTAAAAAATAAAAATTCTGATAAAAAATATTTAAATATAAAATATTGTAAAACTAAGAAAATAAATAACAATTATTATATAGTTCATAAAACATATAATAAAAAATATAATATTTTGTAATTTTTATTTAAATAAATTAAATTATCAAGCTTAAATATATGGAAGATAAATTTGAAATATGAATGAATAATCAGAATTTGGATTTTATTTTAATAGAAATAATAATATAGGTATTTTAATAAAAATGATATATATCAAACATTTATTTAAAAAAATGAAAATGTTTTTATTAAAAAATTATTAAATGATACAATATTTAAAATTAATTTTCCTTATTGAAAAAAATAAAAACAATTATTTTTTCAATTATTTTTTCTTTAAAATAATAAATTTAATTTTATGTAAAAAAAATTTGAAAATAATATATTATCTTAATTTGAGATTGAATTATATATTATAAGTAAATTACAAAATGAAATTTTACTGTTTCCTGTACTTTTCAAATTTTTTATTTTAGAAATTGTATCTTTGTCTTGATTTAAATTTTTTTTATTTATTTTTAATATTTCCCCTGCCATTAATATTTTACATCTATTTAAAATATATTTTGATCTAGATATAATTTTATATTTTTTTTTTTTTGAAATTAAGTAACTTGAAAGACCATAATACCATTTTTTAATTTGATTATTATTTAAACATAAATCAACAGAATTATTTCTTAAAATAAATGACATATATTTGCAAGGGTCCTGTATAGGTAGAGATTGAATTTTTTTTTTTAAATTATTTGAAATGATTCCAAAAGTAATTTTTTTAATAGAATTCATATTAATTTGTTTATAAATTTTTAAATCTTTCTCTTTTTCATATATTTCAATAGTATTTTTATTAATATTAAATTTATAAACATGTTTTTTAGTACCATTTGAATTAAAATTAATTTTTAAAAAAGTATCACCTAATTCAATTCCATTAAAATAACTTTTAGATAAATTATCAATTAAAACATTATTTTCTTTAATTTTTTCTCGAATTGAATTTTCAAGATATATATTAAAATAGAATTTTAATTTACATTTTTTATAAATAAATAATAAATTATTAAACAAAACTTCAATCGCATTTTTAATTTCTGGAATTATATTATATTTAATTTTTGAATGGTCATAATTTTTATCTGATAAAATTACAATTGTATTTTGAATTTGAGATTTTATTTGTTTACTTAAATCTGAATCAATAATATTTGAGTTAATATATTTAATTGCATATTTTAATAATAATTTTATAAAAAAAGGAGAATTATTATTTTTATTGATTTTACTTTCTTTCAATGAATTTTTTTTTAGATTCATTATAATTTCTGTTTCTAATTGATAAAGTTTATTATATATTGTTATTGCTAGTTCCATTTTTTGTTTTATTGAATTTAATATTATTTCTATTTTACTCTCATCAAAATTTTTTTCTCCAATTAAAACTTTTATTAATGATGAAAATTTCGATTGGGATATTTGCTTATTTGTAATATCATTTTCATTTATACTTTTAATATAAATACTTGATTCTAAATTAAATATTGCAAAAATTATTCCATTATAATCTTTTACTATTTTTAAATTTTCAATTTCTTCATTTAAACAATTTATCCAATTTTTAATATCATTATTTTTTAAATATGAATGAAGTGCATTCATTATTTTTTTTATTATAATTTTGTGAATATCATTTTTATCATTATAAGAATTATCATTTATTGTAATTTTATTATTTAAAAATTCATTCATTGTAGCAATACTATCAATTCTAAAAAAATTATATAAAACATTTTTAATTAATATTAATTTTATTTCATTATTTTCATACTTTTTTATAATATTTAATATGTTTGTAAAATTTTTATTTGATTTTTCTAATTCATTTAAAGCTAAATATGAAATTGATAAATTAGACAAAATTTTTAAATCTAATAAAATAGATTTTAAATCTATATTAGAATTTTTTTTTTTTGTAGATTCATTTTCTTTATTTAAATTTTTTTCATAAATATTTTCTAAATTTATTAAAGATTGTTCTAATTTTCCAATGTAAAATAAAGAAATAGAATAATTACACATAGAATCTTTTATTTTATAATTATCTTTTAATTTTTTTGCTATGTCAATACATTTATTATATATTTCAGATGCTTCTGAAAATTTTCTATTTCTAATTAATTGGAAAGCATTTATATTTTCTTTTATATAATTTGATTCTAGTGTTATTTTTTCTAATGGATCTAAATCATTTACTAAATCTATCTTTTTATCATTATCATAAATTACATCATCATTCAATTGACTCTCTCTCATGTTTTTATTTTATGATTAAAAATAATTAAAAATTGTTTTTAAAAAGTATTCAAATATTAATCCAAATATTATTTTATTTAAACATTATTCTAATAAATATATTTCAAAAAAAACTACAAAAAAAATAATTTATAAATCATATAATATCAAAAAAATATACAATAAAAAAACCGAAAAAAAAAAAAAAATAAAATATAAAAAAAAAAAAAAATAAAAAATAAAAAAAAAAAAATAAAAATTAAATAAAAAAAATAATTAATTAGATAAAAAAAAAATAATTAAAAAATTTATATATCTAATATAAAATGGGTAGAGTAAGAACAAAAACAGTAAAAAGAGCAGCTCGTCAACTTATAGAAAAACACTATCAAAAAATGAGTAATGATTTCCATTATAACAAAAGAGTATTAGACGAAGTAGCAATAGTACCATCAAAAAGAATAAGAAATAAAATTGCAGGATACGCAACTCATTTAGTAAAAAGAATACAAAAAGGACCAGTTAGAGGAATTTCTCTTAAATTACAGGAACAAGAAAGAGAAAAAAGAATGGAAACTGCTCCTAATCCTGAAGAATTTGCTGATTATACTGCTAAAATTGATACTACTACTTTTAAAATGCTTAATGATTTAGGTTTGGGACATCTTTTTAAGAAAGGTAAAAAATAAAAGATAAAATATTTTTTTTTGGTTTTATTTTGATTATTTTGATTTGTTTTTTTTAAATTTTTGATTTTATTTAATTTTTTTTTTTTTTTTTTTTTTTTTTTTATTTCTTTTATTTCTTTTGTTTTTTATTTTAATTAATACATTTAAAAAATATTGTTTTTTTTTATATATTTAATATAATAACTTTTTAAATTGTTTTATGAATGTTAAAAAATATCAAAAATTTTTCACATCAAACAATTCTTCAGGAATAACATTAGACAATTCAAACATATATTCCCAAAGAAACAAAATAAAACAAAATAATAAATCTGCTTCAAAATATTTAAACTCATCAATATTTGAATCAAGAACAATAGAAACAAACCCAACATTTCGTTCAGATATTTACATAACAGAAGTTAATAATACATCAAATCAAAATTCAATAGAACAAAATAAAAGTACTCATAATATGGATGAAGTATTTGATTTTAAACCAACAATGACAGGAACAATTTTACCTTCTATTAAAAAAAAACCACCAACAATGATTTATTGTTGTAATCAAAAATATGAAGCTAATAATTTATCTAATTTATATATGACTTATTGGGTTAGTCCATCTAAAAAAAAGAAAAATATTATTAATCATAAAATTGAAAAAAGTAGAGTTAGAGATAGTAGTTCAGATTTTATTAATAAGACTAATAATATTATTTTAGCAAGATATAATTTACAAATTAAAAAAGAAGCTGTTGAGAGAATTGAAAATAATGTTAAAAATGAAATTAAAAGTTTAGAACATACTATGACACAAATGAAGAAATGTAAAGAAGATTTAGAAAATAATTTTATTACTCAATATAATTATGCTCTTAAGAAATTATATAATCAAATTATTGAAGAAAGAATAAAAAATGATGAATATTCTATTGAAATTGGGAAACTTAATAAAGATATTAGTAAATTAAATTATAAAATTATTAAAATTGAAACTATTAAGAAATATATTGAAAAATGGATTATTTTTCAAATTCAAATGGATAAAAAGATAAAACCAATTAATTTAAAAATAACTTTACAAAATGAATATAATAATAATTTAATTTTTTCAAGTGTAGAACAATTTAATGATTGGTTTGAAAGTAAAAAATTAAAAAATATCTATTTAATAAATCAATATAATGATAAATGTAGAGAAAAAGATGAAATAAAAAAACAATATTTAGAATTTAAAAAAATTGATGATGAAGATACATTTTTAGAAGATGAATTAAAGGAAAAAACAAAAGTATTTGAATTATTAAAAATTAAAAATCAAAAATTAGAAAAAGAAAAAAAAGAAATTATAAAATATAAAATATCTTCATTTGAATCAAAACCAAATAAAAGTATGTATTCAACAAGATTTAATAAACCAAAAATATTAAAAGATTCTTTATTTTTTAAAACAAAATCAATTTATACTCAAATAAAAGAATTATTAGGAAATGAATTAGATTATATTGATATTGATTTAGAATTAGCAAGAACAAATAAAAAAGAAGAAAAAATATTAAAAATGATAAGAAGTATTGAATTAGTTATTAATTTCATTTTAAATAAATTTGATGAATATAAATTAGATTCTAAAACTTGTGTTTTATTAAAGGAAATAAGAAATAAAATTGATTTAGAACATAAAGCAAATAATGCAAATCAAGTAAAAATTGATGAAGAAAAAAGAATTAGAGAATTACAACAAAGACTTGAAAGAAGAAATAATAGATTTATTTATATTCCTAATAGAAGAGTTGAAAATTATCCTTTTGGTTCTTTATTTAAAGAAAAAAAATCTATTACTAGGGAAAATTTCAGAAAACATGAATTAAATATTGCAGATTTTTTATATGATGTTAAATAATTTTTAATAAATTTTATTATATTACTATTAATATTTGTTACATTTGAATTTGGGATTTTAAATATATTAATTTATTATTTTAATAAATATAATCTTTATTTATATTTTTAATTTATATTGTAAATATTTTTCTTCAATTAAAACTTGATGTAATATTGGATTATAATTTTCCTTTTGAAAATCTAAAGAATAAAAATCTAAAATTTTCTCATTTTCTTTTTTTTCATCTATTCTTTCAAAATAAACACAATTAACATCACCATTATTTTTACTATTAATAATAATATTTTTTCTATTACAAATATTATAAAAATATTCAATATCAATTAAATCATCTTCATTAACTTTCCAAATTTCCCCTTTAACTTTATTTCCTTTACAAAAATAACCCATTCCACTTTCATCAACAACAATATCAATTCCATTACAAAATCCTTCATCATAAAAAAAACTTCCACTTAAAAATTTTTTATTCCAATAAAACCGATTTTTCAAAACACTTCCAACAAATAAAAAATAATAATTTTCATTTTTTTCTTTATTAAAAAAATAACTCAACAAATTCATAAATTTATTACTAATACTTTCCTTAACATAAAAATCATAATATTTAACATCTTCCATTTTAAATCTTTCTTCCCATTCTTGAGTAAGAATTTCAATATTTGGATATTCTTCATTTTTAACTTTTAATTTCCCATTTCCATTTTTTAACTCATCTAAATTTAAATACCATCTATAACAAGAAGCTCCAGTACATTGTAAAAAAGGAGATATTTCAATTAAAATAACATTTCCATTAACATAACCAAAATCAATAATATAATCAGGGAATTTTATTCTATTTTTAATATTATTTAACCAAAAATTATTTATTGCTTTTTCAATAATATCTTTTTCTTTAATTATATGATTATACATTCCATAATGATCATATTGGGATATTGCAGTTAATTTATAATTATATACAAAAGCTCTAAATTCATCATCGTAATTTAAATTATTATTAAATTCTCTTAATATTATTTGTTCTTTTCCACCATTATTTAACCAATCTGACATATCAGAATGTACTCTTTCACTTGTTAATAATAAACTCATTGCATCTTTCCCATTATTTACTTTTAATGTATGAGTTTTTGAAACTGCATTTACTTTTAAATTTCCATCATTTTTATCAATATTTAATTCTTTGGATAATTTATTTAAATTATTTAAATATTCATTATATTTTTTTTTTGGCTCAAATGGATCACCATCTTTTGGACTACGACCACTTAATCTAATAAATGCTCCGTTTTTATTTAAGTTTTCATTATTTTTTATAAATGAATCTATTTTATTTTCTAAATTATTTAATATTTCCACTTCTTTATATGTTATTTCTCCTCTACCTAAATATCTTTTATTGTAATATTTATACATTGCATTTGCTTCTTTTCTTTCTAATGGGATAAAATATGATTTAAATGTTAAATCTTCTAAAAATGGATACCAGACATCAATATTAAATGCAGTGTTTTCATGTCGAAAACGATGATCACCATTTATTTTTAATTGCCATCTTTTATCTTCTTTTTCTTTATTTTTTTCCATATATTTTATTATTTAAAACTTATTAAATATATTTAAAAATTTTTAAAAAATTAAAAAAAAAAATAAAATTAAAAAAAAATAAAATCAAAAATAATATTTAAAAAAAAATGTCATTAGAACAACAATACGATTTTTTATTTAAAATATTACTAGTAGGAAACAGTAGTGTAGGAAAAAGTTCTCTCTTCCTTCGATTTGTAGATGATGTTTGGAATGATGTATTCGTACCGACAATAGGAGTAGATTTCAAAATAAAAACATTAAAAATAAATGAACAAAATGTAAAATTACAAATATGGGATACAGCGGGACAAGAAAGATTTAGAACAATAATATCATCATATTATAAAGGAGCACAGGGAATTTTATTAGTTTTTGATTTAACTGAAAAAGAATCATTTGAAAGTTTAAATAATTGGTTAATTGAAATAGAAAAAAATGCAAATAAAAATGTTATTAAAATATTAATTGGAAATAAAAATGATTTAGAAGATAAAAGAGTTGTTTCTTATAATGAAGCAAAAGATTTTGCTGATTCAAATGGATTAAAATATGTTGAAACTTCTGCTAAAACTAATAATAATGTTACTGAAGCTTTTTCTGAAATTGGAAAAGAATTAATGGATGCTTCTAGTAAAGATAAAGAATTTTTTGCTAATGAAAATAAGAAAACTATTAGTATTTCTGATAAAACTATGGATTTAAATTCTAAAAATAAAAATGAAAATGGATGTTGTGGAGGAAATAAAAATAAAGATTAATTTATGGAAATTTTTAAAATTTTTTTTTGTTTAAATTTTTTTTTTTGTTATTATTTTTTTGTTTTTATTTTTTTTTTTGGATAATATCTTATGATATTTAAACATTTTCAAATAGGAAAAAATTTTTTGATAAAAAAAATATTTAAATGAAAATAAATTCATGAAAATAAATTCATAATAAAAAAAAAAAAATAAATAAAAAAAATTATAAATGTATTATTTTCCATATTAAAAATATTAATACTATCAAAATAAAAAATAAGAAACATTAATCTTCATCAGATGAATAATATAACATTCCATAATCATCCATAACATTATTTTTATTTTCATTATTTTTTTTCTTCTTCCCTTTAATAATAGGATATTCCTTAGGAACTTTTCTCCCAACAATAATAACTCTTTGAGCTCTATCAATTGCTCTTTGTCTTTTTAAATTTTCAATTTCATCTTGTTTTTGTTTAATTAATAATTGTTTTTCTCTTTTATTAGTTTTTTTTCTATCATATTCAACATCATGAATTAATTGTTTATCTCCATTTTCTTCAATATCTTCAATTTCTGCAATATATTCATTAACTTGAAGTTCTTTTTTTTGAATTACATTTAAAGTTTCTTTTGTAAAATTTAATAAATCCATAAAATTTTTTTTACCTTTTAATTTATTATTTAAATCTCCTGTTGCCATTCCTAATTCTACAATATAATCTAAATATTGATTTACATCTGAATTTTTTTCTGGTTTTAATTTATTTATTGAATTTATTATATTTTTTTTTTCTAATTCATAATTTTGAACTTCATTATAACAATCATCATATCTTCTTTTTAATTCTCTAATTTCATCTTCATAATTTTCAATTTTATTTTCTTGATTAACTTTTTTTTCTAATTCTTTCATAACTTTAATTTCATTATCATTAAATTTCATCATCATAAAATGATCATCTTCTAATAATTCTTCAATTTCTTTATTACTATTAATAATAGTATCAAATTTATTTAATAAAGTATTTGCAACAACTTCAAAATTTCTTTCTCTTGGATCAATATAAGTATTAATTTTATCTAATTCAAAATCAATATTTAAAACTTTATGAACAAAACTTCCATATGATTTTAATAAACAAATTAATTTAACAGTTTTTTCTAATTCATCATATAATTTTTTATTATCAATTATCATTTTTTTATATAAATTATCTTTTTCTTCATGTAAAGATTTAAATTTTGTTAATTCTTCTTCTTCTTTTTTTTGTTTTTTTTTTGTATTTTCTACAAATTCAATAAAATTTCTATAATCTGTTTCTAATCTCGTTTCTCCATCTCTTAAAGCTTTTGTAATATCTTTTTCTTTTTCATTTAAATCAGTTCTACTTTCTTTTAATAAACCAATTAAATAATTTTTTAAACAAATATCTCTTGTATCATTCATTACTAAACCTCTCATTCTATGTTTTGCATTTATTGTATTTCCTTTATTTTTCATTCTTTCATTCATTATTTTATTTGCTTCTGTTAAATAAGATTTTTGACTTATTCTAAATTTATCTCTATATGATCCTTTTGAAAATTGAGAATCATTTACTGAGTTTATTAAATTTGAAACGTTACTATTTTTACTTCTAATTGATAATGATTTTGTTATATTATTTCTATTGTTTCCCATTATAAATTCACCTGCATTTATTAAGGAAGACATTATTTTTTTATTTGTTTATTTTTTAATATTGAATTCGGTTTTTAAATATATAAATTATTTTTTTTTTAAAGGATTATTTATTTTTTTTTTTTTTGGATTATATAATTTTTTTTTATTACATTTTTTATATTTTTTAGAAATGGAATTTTCAGTTGATAATGATGATGAACAAAATAATCAAAGTTTTGAATTTAAAGATATTGATATGAATTATTGTCAAACTGAATTTGCACATGACCAAATTAAAAATTTAAGGAGAGAACAAAGAGATAATTTAAATAAATTGGAAACAATAAAAAATAGAATAAATAATTTAAAAAAACAAGAATTTGAAAATAGGAGAAAAATATTATTAATGCAAGAAGAAGAAGAAAGAGAAAATCAAATTAAATTAAATAAATTAATAATGAAACAAAGATTAATGAATTTAAAACAAGAAAGAGAAAGAACTTTAGAAATAAAAAAACAAAAAGTTCAAACTGAAAGATTAATAAATGAACAAGCAATGAAAAATTCATTATTAAATAGGCAAATAAAAGCAAAATTAATAAATGAAAATGTTAAAAATGAAAAAAAAGAAATTGAAACAAGAATATATGATAATAAAGTATTAAGAAAAAATGAAAATATTGTTAAAAAAATTAAAACAAAAAATCAAGTAATGAATAAAAGAACTGAAAATTTAAGAAAAAAAGCAGAAATAGAAGAAAAAAAGAAAAGAGAATATTTAAATGAACTTGAAATAGAAAAAAAAAATAATGAAAATTTAGAAAAAAGTATAAGAGAATTAGAAACAATAGAACAAAAATATTTAGAACAATATCATAAAACAAGAAAAATAAAAGAAGAAAAACAAAAAAAAAAATTACATTTATCAATGATGGAATTAACAAATAATTCAATGATGACAAGTTATTGTAATACAGTTAATCCTTCTACAAAAAAATTTTTAAAGAAACCACAAAATAGATTAAGTAGTACACAAAAAAATAATGAAGAAAATAGTATTAATGATAATAGTAAAATTAATAATAAATTTCAAAAAAATAAAAAGTTAAATAAATCAATTAATTATTTAGATTTAAATGATGAAAATAATAAAATAAATAAAAAAGCTAATACTACTCGTCATATAAGAACTGCTTCTGCTGTAACTAATAGTAATTTAATGAATAATTTAATTAGTAATAAAAAAAATAATCAAATTAATAATCAAAATCATAATAAGATAAATGAAAAGAAAAAAACAATGAAATAAATATATAATAAATTTTAATATTAATTATAAATAAAATTTTAAAAATCATTTAAAATAATATATTACAAATTAATTAAAAAACATTTTTTTAGTATAAAATGGAATATAGAGGAATATATTATGGAGATACAAATGAACAAAAATTTTATGAAGGAGGTGCACATTTTAGTTATATAGATTTATGCAATTGTTTAGAAAAATTATGTAAAAAACAACAATTCAATTCATATCAAAGTATAAATCAAGTAAAAATACTTATTATTTAAATGATTAAAATTAGTCTTCTAAAACAAGAAATAAAACTTCAAATCTTATTCATAATAAAATTGGAAATATTTCTGTATATAATAATTTTAATTCAAAAGAAAATAATTTATTTGTAAATACATTAAAAATAAATAAAAAGATTATTAACGGAAAAAAAGAAAAAGAAGAATTTGAGAAAGATAAAATGAAAAAATCAAATGGACTTCATACAAAAAATACTTCAGTTAATTCAATTAAAAAACAATGTTCAATATCAGTAAGAAATAAAAATAATATTAAACAAAATAATCCTTTAAATACTATTTTAAATTATGGTTATAGTAAAAAAAAAAGAAATATATCAATTAATCCTGATTATGTTAATAAAGTAATTATATCTAATAAAAAAAAAGGAAGAAAAAGTTTAGAATTTTCAATTCATGAAATAAAAAGTTTGAGTACAATTAAAAAAAATAATATATCAATAGAAAAAAAAAAGAATATTAATAAAAAAATAGTTAAATCACAAAGATTTAATGAAAATGAAATAAATGATAAAAATTATAATTTAACAAATAATATTTTTAATGAAGAAAATTTTGATAAATATAAACAATTAAGTGATATTAAACCAAATGATAAAATTAAATTTATAAATAGAGCAAGTTCAAGTATATCATCAGGATATAATAAAAAATTATTAAAAGAAATTTCACCTTGGAGTATTTCATTAAATAAAAATAAAAAAAATGGAAATGAAATATTAATTAATGGAGGAAATCAAAGTAAAAGTATTATTGAAAAAAAGAAAAAATCAAGAAATGATAAAAATAATTCTGTAACTTATTATAAAAGTAATTCAATTGATAATAAGAAACTTAATAGTTTAATTTCATCTTCAATTTCTATTAATATTCATACTTTGAATAATGGAAATTTTAAAAATAAGTATGATGCTATAAAAAATGCTATTACTATTAATAAAGTTAAACCTTTTACTAAAAATAAAAATAGTTTTAAAGATAATATTTATAGTAATTATACTCAAATATATTTAAAAAAAAGTTATTTGAGAAATTCTATTGAAAATGGTATGAATAATAGAATAAATTATAATAAATTTGGAATTAAGAAAATGGAGAAAAAATAAGTTAAAAATTATTTATGGTTGATGTGATAGTTTTTTTAATTTTTTACTTTTATTTTTATTAAATTATTTAATATACACATAATTAATTTGATGAAAAATATATTCTAAAAATGATTTTGGAGGAAATTTATTTAAAAAAAAGAGAATTTTAAATAAAATTTATTAATATTTTTAATATTGTTATATAATAATGATAATTGTCAATAATTAAATAATTGATAATATAATATAATAAAAATTAATATAATAAAATATTTAGAAACTTTCTAAGAAAATTGAAAAGAATTTTATAAAAATCCTTAAAAAATCTATTTTAAAATATATAAATAATATATATATTAAAAATTTATAATTTTAATCTTTTCAATTTATCTTCAGTAATATCAATATAATTATTATCATCATCAAACATATTTTTATATTCAAAAAATTTTCTTTTTCTATAAAATTCCCTATTAACATTAATCGAACCTTTATCATCAATTTTTAATTCGATAGAAAATAAAATAGAATTTAAATCCAAAACTGGAGACCATTTATCAAAACTTAAACAATTTAATTTTAAATTATTTTCCATATCAAATAAATTATCCAAATATTTTCCAGAAACATATGAAATTAATGGAGGAACAAATGGATATTCTTCTAAAAAAATAATTTGTATTTTAAATAATTCTTTAAATTCAACAAACATTATATAATCTTTTCCATTATCTTTTAAAAAATATGGTGAAAGTTTTATTTCAAATTTTCCTGTTGTTAATCTTTTATTTTGAAATGCTACTAAATCATTTTTAATTCTTGCTTCTGCTTGTGAAAAAACATTTTGTTTATTTGATATATGGGAAATAGAAAAAATTTTATCATTTATATCTATATTTTTTTCATTATCCATATCAATATCATCATCCATTTAAATTTATTAAATTAAATCATTATTTTTTTCCATTATAAAAAAACTATTTCTTAAATTAAAAATAAAAAGATAAAAAAAAATAAAATTAACTAAATTAAAAATATGTATATGTTAAATTATTTATTTAATAAAATAACACAGAATATATTATATATATTTATAAAAAAATAATTAAAATATCCCTTAACAAATAATATAATAAACAATTCAATAAATAAAACAAGTATTACAATAACAAATATTATCTTTTTTTTTCTGTTCATTTTTTTTCTCAATCATATAAGAACTTTCAATTAAAATTACTTCTGCAATTTTATCAGAAGAAATTTGATCAATAAAAGTAACTTTATGATTCTTAGTTCCTTTGATAATTTTATTACCAAATGCATCAAATCTTGAATTTGAAAAATTATTTTTTAATCTATTATCTAATAAAAGAATTGAAGGTCTTGATCTTCTTGTTTTATTTAATGAATTTTTTGTACTTAAAATATCAAAAGAACCTGAAGTTACTCTTGAATTTCTTCTTTTGTCTCTCTCTGGATCTAATAATGATAATTTTTTTGATGTATATATATTTTCGGTTTGTAAATTATCCATTTTAAATGTTACATTTCTTGAATTTGATTTTGACATTGAATTTGTTTGTTTAATAATAATTATTAATATTATTATAAATTGGATAATTTTTTATCTTTATTTTTTTCTTTTATAAATTTTTTTTATTTATAATATTATTTTAAGGAAATATTATTAATAGTAATTTAAAAAAAAATTATTTAGAAAAGATAAAATATAAATAGATTATAAAATTTTTTTTATTTATTTTTTCCTCTTTTTTTAAATTTATATTTTTAATATATTTTATTCTTCTATATTTTCAATTAATTCTTTTTCAATTTTATCTAAATCAAGTTTTAAATCTTCTTTTTCTATTTTTATATTTTTAATTACTTCAATTAATATATTTATTATTTTTTCTTCGCTATAAAATTGAATCCATTTTAATAAAGGATTAATATATAAAGTATTTAATAAATATCTTGGTTCGCTTTTTTCAAATATTTTTTTAATCATAATAAAACATTTAGTCAAACCAAATTTCCCTTTTGATAAAATTTCTAATAAATTATTTTTAACTTTTTCACATAATTTAAAATTCCTATATAAAGGATATATTAATATTCTTCTATAGCAACTTATAATTATATTTTTTATTAATTCATTTAAAATATCAAAAGAAATTTGTTTAGATTGAGAATAAAAATTTTTATTAAAATCAATTAAATTTGAAAGAGTAGAAGATAATTTATTAATAGTCCATCCACTTTCAGAAGAATGTTCAAATTCTGTTGTAATACAGTCATAAGTAAATGCAAATAAAATATCAATAATATTTAAATAAAATTTAAAAGAACAAAAATTATTATTATTATAATTCAAATTATTAATCATAGAATCTAAATTAACTTTATTTACATCTTTTAAAATTTGTAATTCACTTTCATTAAAAGGCATTTCATTATTAAGAAAATTATCTTTAGAAATACTATTCATAAATTCAATATTACTTAATTTTAAAATATTATTAAAATTATCATCATAAAAATCACTTTCTTTATCATCTAAAAATAAATCAGAAACATAATGTTCATAGTTAAAATTTCTCATTTCTTCTTCTAATTTTGCTAAATATCTAAATTTAATAGGAATTTTTTTTGGATTTATATCACAAATTTCTAACATATCTTCATTCCTTTTATCAAATACATCTATAAAATAATTATTAAATCCATAATAATAATCTTCAATATTTTTTCCTGTTATATTAGGAATATCTTCTTTATTTTCTTCTTTTGAATATTCATTAAAAAGATAATCATTTAATTCTTTATAATTTATTATTGGAATTTTACATTTTTCTTCAAGATTATTATTTAAATTTGAATTTATTTCTTCAATTTTTGTTATTTGATTTGAATTTTTTTTTGGATTTTCTAATAAGGTACTCAATAAATTTAAATTAGTAAAAATTTTTCCTTGTTCTAATTTCTCTAATTTACATATTAATAATTGATTTTCTAAATCATATTTAAATGAATTATTTTCTGATTCATTTTTTAATTTATCACTTAAATATATATTTAAATGATAAGGTTTTAATGTAAATCTAAAATTATTATCTTCTATGAAATAATCAAATTCAGAAATTTTTATATATTTAACTTGAGCTTTTATTATTATATAATTTTCATCTTGTTCAATTTTGAATAAAGGAGTTATCATATTTCTTCAGAAAGAGATAAAAAAAATTAAAATTTTGAATTTAATAATCTTTGAATAAATGATTTTCATATAATTATGAAAAATTATATTTATTAAAAAAAATCAAATTATTAAATATTTTATTATAACAATAAAAAATTCTATTTATTATAATTTATTTATTAATTTTCTTCATCAGTTTCAATATCAGAATTTGCATCATTTATATCATCAGGTGAGTCTTCTATATTATTACAATAAGATAAAATTTCTCTTATTATAATTTTATATTCCTTTTCTTTTAAATTATTTTGAGGTAACTTATCTAATTTATATTTAGTAGCAAAATATTTTTGTCCAACTTTTTTTTTTCTTAAATCTTTTTTAAATTGTTTTTCATTATAATCTTTAAAAGGATATTTACTAGTAATTAATTGATAAAATTCTTTTCTGGATTTTTTAAAAGTATCATCTAATTCTTTAAAAATTTCAGGATGAGCATTTTTATAATTTTGTGTAAATTCAGAATCATTCATTTTTTCTTGTTCTTCTAATAATTTATTTCTTAATTCTGAATTTTTTTGATACCAATCTTCTTGATATAAATTAGATTGATATAAAACATCTTTTATAAGATCTTCAACTCTATTACAAATATCTAATATTTTTTTAACTGGATAAATATTTGTTTTTCTATATGATTGAGCTAATTTTGCTAAACATAAAGCTTCAAATTCAACATCATTTTGATTTTGAATTTCATTTAAACATGTTCTATAAATATCCATTGATGAAAATAATAAATTTTCATCATCATTATTATTAATTGCTTTTTCTAATAATTCATCACCATCTTTTATTCTAAATAAACAATTTATATGATTTAATAATATTATTATTTGATCTTTTATTTCAGGAGGGAAATTTAAATTTTTAATTGATAATTTTTGTAAATCAAATTCTAATGTTGATTTAGATTCAATTAAATTTTTTCTTGATTTAATAAACCCATTAATTTTTTCACATTGAAATGTTATAATTAAAAAAACAGAAGGACTATATACATCAATGTAATTTTCTATACTATTTAAAATTGATAATGACATTAATTGAGAATGTTTATTAAATAAAGTTAGATAACGATTTAAATTTTTATTAATTTTTTCAATAAAACCATCATTTTTATAAATTGGATTAGAAAGTAAAGTCCCATAACAATCTATTAATGAATATAAATAAGATTGAAATTTTTCTAAAACAAAACTATTTTCTAAATCTTCATTTTTAATAGTTTTTAAATAACCTTCATATGCAATTTGTAATTTACTTGAAATATTAATTCTATCTAATTCATTAGATGAATCCAATAATTGTTTTCTTAAATCTTTAATATCTTTATGTATATTAATTTCTTTTTCAGGATGTTCAGATTGATAAATTTCAGTTCTTTTATCATCAGTTAATTCATTTTGATTAGTATCTAATCTCATAATATTTTCAATTTCTCTTTCTGTTAAATTTCCTGTATCATTTATTATTTTCATTGATTTTGAATTACCATTTGAAACTTCTTTTGCTGTAACATGTAATATTGAATTTTCATCAATTTCAAATGTAACATCAACTTTAACTTCTCCAGCTTTTCCTTTATTTAATATTTCCAAATTAAATTCTCCTAATTTATGATTTGATTTATATTCTTCACTTTCACCTTCATAAACATCAATAATCATAGATTTTTGATTATCAACTACAGTATAATAAGTTTGTGTTCTTTTAATTGGTAAATTAGAATGTTTTTTTATAATAACACTACTTTTACCACTTAATAATCCAGTACTTAAACTTAATGGATTAACATCAATTAAAATTAAATCTTCTAATTGTTCATTATATTTATCAGTTAAAATAGCTGCTTGAACAGTAGCACCATATGCTACAACTTCATCAGGATTAATTGTAGAATTTATATGAATATCAGGGAAAATTTCTTTCATCATTTCTTTTAATTTTGGTATTCTACTAGAACCACCTACAAATAATAATTCAGTTATTTTTTTCTTTTTAACTTTTTTATCATTTATACATTCATTAACTATATCAATACATTTTTTAAATAAATCTTTACAAGCTTCTTCGAATTCTTCTCTTGTAATTTTAATATCTAAATCTATCTCATTAATAAAACCATCAATATATATAGTAGTTTCTATAGAATTTGATAAAATTCTTTTAGCTTTTTCACAATGAGTTTTTAATCTTAATTTCTTATTTTTATATTTATCTTGATCAAGATCAATTTCTTCTTTTTCTTTAAATTTTTTAACACATAACTTAACTAATTCATTATCAAAATCTTCACCACCTAAATGACAATCACCATTAGTAACAATAACTTCAAAAGAATCTTTTTCAAGACATAAAATTGAAACATCAAAAGTTCCTCCTCCTAAATCAAAAACAATAACATATTCTTCATCATCTTCTTTCATTTTTTTATTTAAACCATAAGCAATTGCAGCAGCAGTTGGTTCATGAATAACTCTAATAGGATTTAAACCTGCAATTCTTGCACTTTGTTGAGTTGCTTTTGTTTGAACTGAATTAAAATATGCTGGGACTGTTATTACAACATCTTTTATTATTTTTTTCTCATTTAAAGTTGAATTCATATTTAAATTTGATTCTCCTATTTCTTTCATTTTTTGAAGAATTTTAGCAGAAATTTCTTCTGGATAAAATTTTTTTGTTTGGTTTTTGTATGTTATTTCAATTTGAATTCTTTTTTCATTATCTTCTGTTACTTTATATGGTATATTTTTTAAGTCTTCTTGTATTGATTCATCTGTTTTTTTATGACCTATTAATCTTTTTATATTATATATTGTATTTTCTGGATTTCGGATTAATTCGACTTTTGCATATTCTCCTATTAGTTCTTCATCTAGGAAGGATACTATTGAAGGAGTTGTTGGTTGACCTTCATTGTTTTGAAGGATTTTTACGTCACCATTTATCCATGCTCCTATTACTGAGTATGTTGTTCCTAAATCTATTCCTATTGCTGGAGTTTTTTTTGACATTTTGCCTTTATCTATTTTTTTTTCTGTATATTTTATTTTTATTTTTTTTTTATTGATACATTATATTATATATTTATTTAATTATTTTGTTATGTTGTAAAAAGCTGATAATGTATATTGTATTTAAAATGTTTATATGTTTAAAAAAAAATAAAAGGTGTTATATTATTAATCATTTTTGGGAAGGAGTTTTAATTTTAGATTGTTGTATATAAATAATTTATATTTAAAGATTAATGTACTTATAAATGATACTTATTTAAATGTTAAAATTTATAATCAATTTAATAAATATAATAGATTAATTCAAAATTATATTTTATTATAATTAATATAATTATTAAGTGGAAAAATTAATTTGAATAAAATATTAATTCTTGTCATTCTTTTTAACAATTTTTTATTAAATTAAATTATTTTTATTATTTTCAAATAAATTTTGAAAAAATATCAATAAATACAATATTTAAGAAATATTAGTTAAATATTAATTGGATATCTAAATATATAAAGAAATAAATAAAGTAGTGAATAAAAGAAAAATCTTTAAAAAATATTATTAAATATAAATCTTAATCACTTAATATATTAATAAAAATATTATAAAAAAAAATAAAAATGTTTAAAAATAATGAAAAATGCCAAAACACAGAAACAGCAATTAAATTATTAAATCAATATGCAGATTCTTATCATCAATTAGAAGAACAAATTAATTTTTTAAAGAAAGAAAATAATGATTTACATCAAAATCTTCAAATAAATAAAGAAATTATTCAAACTTTTTTTAAGAAATCTCCAATAGATAAAAAAGTTGATTTATTTATAGAAAAAACTAAACAAGAAAATAAACTTTTATTAGAACAAATATCAGATTTAAAAAAAGAAAATAACAAACTTACAAAATATACTAATCAAATAAATATTTATAAAAATGAAATTGAGATATCAAATAGTAAAATTTTTATGTTTGAAAATTTAATAATAGAAAAAGAAAATGTAATTTCAAATTTAAATAAAAAAATATTAATGTATAAAGCAAAAGATAAAAATAACTTAAATGAAATTTATATTGTAAATCCATCCCAAGTTGTAAATAAAATAAATGAAAGTCTCCAATTATATAAAGATATAAATCAGAAATTAACAAATCATATAAAAACATTAAAATTAGCATTGTCTAAAAAAGAAAAAGAAATGTCAAAAATGGAAAAAGATTTATATAAATATAAAAAAGAAGTTTCTCAATATAAACAACTAAAGAATAATGTTGATATAATATCTCAATTAAATCAGTATCAAGCAATGAATAGTTCTTTAAATAGAAGTACAATTAGTAAAAGTCATAATACAATTCATATTCAAAATAATGATAATTTTAATACTTTAAATTCATCAAAAAGTATAAATAATTTAAGAGGGAAAAAAAAATCATTATATAATGAAATTGAAAGATTAGAAAATGTAAATAAAAATGCAAAAGAAATTACAGAAAAACAATTTGATTTAGCTTCTGAATGGTATGAAACATTAAAACATTGTAATATGACACAAGAAGAATATGTTAATTTTTGTAATAATAAATTTACTGTTAGATTAACTGATATTATTGAATATTTATATAAATTTCTTATTGATAAAAATATCCAAATTAAATTATTAAGTGAAGAAAATAATTATTTAAATAGTGAGAATTTAAATTTAAATAAATTAAATTTAGAATTACAAGAACAATATGAAAAAAAATCAAAAAATACATTAAAAGATGATAATTCAACATTTGTAAATATAGATAATAATATTTCAAATAATAATTTAAATATAAATATGATGATGGATTATATGAAAGAAGTAAAACAAAGTATGACATCAAGTGAATTTAGAGATGGAATGATAATAGATCAATTTGATATTAATAGTGATATTAATATCTTTAGTATTAAAAATAGTAAAGTTAATAGTGAAAGGGAAAATTATACAAATGGTATTAAAACACAAAAATCTAATATTGCAAAGGATATTCCTTCTTTAAATAATATTAAAAAAATCACTAATGATAGTAAAACTAGTAATGGAGCTACAGAGAATATTAAAATAAATTTTGAAAAAGATAAAAATAGAGATAATAAGAAAAATAGTGTTAGATATAAACCTACTGAAGAAATTTCAAATAATTGAATATAAATTGATTTTTCTATTTTTTGAATTTTCAAATATATATATATATTTAAATCTTTAATTTTAGTTTTTACATATTAAAAATAATGTTAAAATAAAATTATAATTTTTCTAAAAATAAATAAAATTTTTTCATGAATTATAATAAAAATTAAATACCTTAAAATATTATAATTATGATTAAAAAAAATACTGATATCCAAATTGATATTAATTCTATTGATAAAATACATTTATTTAAAGTTCCATTTGATAGTCATAAAGTAATAAATATTACTAATCATATAAAAAAAAAATTATCAATATTAGATATTGAAAAAGAAAAACTTCAAAAATTTTCATCATTTGAAAAAAAAAATGAAATTGAATTGTCAACAACAAAAAATAATGGAGTAGAAAATTCAAAAAGAAAAACAAAAAAAACAAAGAAAATAAGACCAAATACAAATATAATTAAAAATAGTTCTTTAACACAACTTTATAGTCAAATAAATAATAATAATCATACTAAAGTATTTAATTTAAAAAGAATAAGTTTTAATAAAAGTGTAAAACAATTTTCTTTATTTGGAAAAAAAAATTCTTCAAAAAAAAGTAAAGAATTTTTTATAACCGAATTTAATAATAAAAAAAAAAGTTTATTACATTTAACATCAAATTTTTCTCAAAATAATTCTGATTTTAATGTAATGAACTTTAATGGTTTTTCTGATAATAATTCATTTTGTAGTGAAAATGTTAAAATTATAAGTAATACTAGTAATAGTTTAAGTTTTAATTTTAATGATTTATGTATAGATTTAAATAATAATAAAATAAATAATACTATTGATTATAATAATAATAAAATAGATACTACTATTGATTATAATAATAGTAAAATAAATAATACTATTGATTATAATAATAATAATTTAAGTCAAGAAAAAAGTATATTATATAATATTAAATTAAAACATAGAAATATCCCTCATCCTATATATAAACATTTAAATGAAACATTACAAAATTCTAAAAAAATTAAAAATGAAATTATGAATTTATCAAATTCATATACTCAAAGTAATACTTATAATAATTCAGATAATGATATTAAATATTATGAAAAAATTATTCCTTTAGAAAAAAAAGAAAAATATTTTATTTATAATTTAGGATATTATTTATTTTTAGACCCAAAATATAAAGATTCTCTTTCATCAACGAAAACAGTATCTTTATTAAATCCAATGTCATCATTTATTTTTAAAGACAAAATAGAAAAAAAAATGAAAATAAAAATAAAATATATTCCATTAGATCATTTTAAAATATTACCAAACAAATCATATAATTATAAATTCCAAAAACCAAATTGGGTAGAAAAAAAAAATATTCAAATAAATAAAGGGTTTAAAAATATATATAAACAATTAGAAAAAAGTAAACTAGAGCTTAAAAGAATAAAAAAAAAACATAATTTTTAAAATTTTTAAATAAATAATCAAATTAATAAAATTAATAAAATAAAATAATAAATAAAAAAATATTATTTTTGAATAAAAAATAATATCAAAATTTTAACAAGCATAATTAGTCTAGTGGTAGGACAGCAGCTTCCCAAGCTGAGAACCCGTGTTCGATTCCCGGATTATGCAATTTTTTTCTTTTAAAATATTATTAAATTATTTTATTTTATTTCTTTTTTTTATTTAATTTATTTATTCAAATTATATTATTAAAAAAAGTAATATTTATACTTTTTAACCAAATAAATTTCCTATTTCAAGATTTATCATTCGAAATAATTTTTCTTCAATTGGATTTTTATTTTTTAATTCTATAATTTTTGTATAACTATTTAAAAAATCATTAAATTCTTCTTTTGTAAATTCTGTTTTAAACATTTTTGGTAATAAATCAATTAAATTACATTTATAACTTGAAATAGAAATATATGGTTTAGAAAGAAATTTTAAAATTGTATTTTGATATGGTTCAAATAAAATATAATTAAATAATTCTATCATTTGCATTTTTGAAAAATAAATATGAATATCTAAATTATTTAATAAATTATTAACTGATTTTCTCATATATTTATTTTTTTTTGATAAATTACCTTTTGATAAATTATCACAAAACATGTATATTAATACTTCATTTAAATTATAAATTAATGATATAGAAGATTTTTTATTTTTTACAAAGTTTTTTACTTTTATAGGATTAAATCTAAAATTAAATGAATTTATTGAACCCCTATAATCTAAAGGGTTTGATTTTACATTGAAATTAATATTCGTATTATTTATTTTATTGTCAATATTTTCATTTTTTAAAAAAAGCATTGATTCATTTTTTTCATTTAAATTTTGATTTACTTCTTTATTTTCATCTTTTTGATTATGAATTAAAATTGATTTAAGTAAATTTGGATCAGATTTATTATCATTAATAGACATTTTTTCTTTTCGATATTTCATATATATTTTTTGAGCTTTTAAAATTTTCGATATTTTTAATTTTTTTTGTAAATTATTAATAAGATAATAAGTATCAGTTCCTTCAATACAATTAAATTTAAAAATTTTTCTAATAATTGAATTATAAGCATAAAATCGATTAAAATATGAAACAATAATTTGAAGAAAATAAAATACTGTAGTAAAAAGAGAAGAAATTTCAACAATTAAAAATGATATTTTATCATATTCTCTTGAAATATGTGTTCTTTTTGAATCAACTCTTAAATAAATTCTTGCAAATTTTTCATAATCAGGGATTTTTTTTTTAAATCTATCACTTGATTTAAATAAATTATAATCATTATATGATGAATAATCTAAAAAATAATTAGTTTGAAAAGTATCAAAAATATAATTTTGAAAATTTCTAAATGTTTGAATTTTAAAAAATACATCTCTTTTATAAAAAATAATAGGACTTAACTCAAGAAATAAATCATATAAATCATATTTAAAAGGTGTAGAATAATTATACATATTAAAAGAAGAAACAGGAAAAAATAAATGGAATTTACAATCATTATAAGTTAATAAATTATAATATTTTTCATAATAATCTTCATCATTATAATTAGAATTTAAAGTAATTTCAAAATAATCAAAATTTTCATCAGTATAACTACCACCAATAGTATTATTTAAGTAATCAGGACATAAATAAATTCCAGTAACTCCCATTAAATCTAAAGTATCAAATGAAATATTATAAAAATCTGAATATGTACATAAATGTGTATTTATTGAATATCTTTTTTTTTTTTGAGTTAAATTATTTTTAGTTGTTTTTACATAATTAAATTCATAATTAAATAATTGATTAAATAATATATTTGCTTCATCATTATCACATTTTCCTATAAATCCAATTCCATATGAAAAATTTTGAAATGATATTGAATCTGTTATTGATAATTGAGAATCATAGTAATTTATTGTTATTTTTTCTCTTTTATAAAATATTATTGATGTTATTAAAGAATATATTATTAAGGATAAGAGAAATATTATATATATTATTCCTCCTAATACACTTTTGTATGATTCATATGTTTTATATTTGAAATTAAAATTCATTCCGAAATAATCAAAAAATTTAATAAAAGGAATAATATTTTTTTTCATTTTGTTTTTTTAATTATTCAGCTAAAATACTTTTTTTTAAATATTAAACAAATTATTATTATTAAACCAAAAAAAATTTCATAAAATATTTTTAAAAATCATTTATTTTTTTGTAAATAATATATGAAAATGATGAAGCTAAACTGTGTAGTTTTGATTATGTAATGAAAATACCTCAATTATAACTGAATAATGAAAATTGTTTTATTTTTAATAAAAAACTAATAAATAAAAAAAATGAAATTGTTTTATTGAAAATAAATAAATCATTTAATATAATTAATTAAAAAAAAAGAATTTGATTAATAAAAGGGAATTTTATTTTATAATAATCCTATAATAAGTTAAATGATATATATATTCATCTTAAAAAAATCATATATTCTTCATAAATAATCAAATAATTCGTTATATATGTAATAATTATCTGTCAATTTAAAAAATTATGAAATTAGTTAATTTATAAATAAAAAATCAAATAATTATATGTTCAATATATTTTTAATTATAAAACATTTTAATTATAATAAAAATTAGGTCAAAATGAAATTAATTTGTTAATTTATTAAAAAAGAAAAATAATATTTTTTATTAAATTGTATTTAGTAAAATGACCAATGAAGGAAAAAAAACATCAACTGTTCAGGAAAAAAATACATTATCAATAGAACAAAATAAAAAAAATGATGAAGAATATAAAATACAAAATACCCAAAATAATCAATATGAAAAAAAAATAAATAAAATAAATAATATTACTAAAGGAAAAGAAAATAAAAATGATATTAAAGTAAAACTTGACATTGCTCATAATAATGATAAAAAAGATAATAATCAGAATAATAAAAATGAAAATAATCAAAATAATAATAAAAAAATAAATAATTCCAATAGTCTAAAAAAAAATGATTTAAATGTAAATAATTACAAATTTAATAATAAAATGAATAAAAAAGTTAATTTTGATAATAATATTTCCATCATTGACGTTGAAAGTTATAAAAAAGAAAATTATAATAATACCTCAAAATTTAGAAATAATAGAAGGATTGTATGTCAATGTTATTTATTTTAAAACAAGTCATTAAAAAAATTAAGATTTTGTTAATTAAATAAATATATTAAAGTTATATTTAAAATTCAATGTTTTTCTGAAATCATTAAATATAAGTAATATTAATTTAATAAAATACAATTATTTAATTTTAAAAAAAGAAACAATTTGAAAAATAATCAATGAAATGTGTTATAAAAAAAGTAATATAATATTAAAATCTTTTAATTTATTTATTATTTATTAAAAAATAAAATCAATTTCCTAATTTTATTAATGTTTTTTATTTAAAAAAAATAAAAGAATAAAAAATATTATTATAATTCGAAAAACCTTTATTTATAAAACAAACAATTTTTATTAAACAAATATGTATAATCTTTACTTAGAGGAAAAAAGAAAAAAAGAACAAAAAGAAAAAGAAAAAATTGCAAAAAGTGAAGAACATTACAAACAAAAATTTAAAAGTATATTAAATCAAAATTAAAAAAATAAACATAGAAAATATTAGAATATTATATGATAATTATGAAAAAAGAGTAAAAAATTTCATAGCAGATGTAAAATAATTATTTAATAAAAAAAAAATTTAGATGACAATACCAAATCATAAAATAGAAATAATGGATTTAACAGAAAAGGCAAAAAATTACAGAGAAGAATCATTAAAAAATGATACTGGATTAAAACCTTTTATTTTCAAAGGATTTAAAACCGAAGCAGATAGAGTAAAAGATGCAATAAGAAATAATAGTTTTTTATATCAAACCTCTTCAATAAGTAAAAAAAAAAATTCAAAAAAAATAGAAAATCAAGAAGAAATTAATGATTTAAATATTTCAAATCCAGAAAATGCAAAAATTAAAATAAATTACATGATTAAAAATAAAATAATTCTTCAACCTCAAATGAAATTTACAGCAAGAACTGATTTAGAAAGAGTATATGATGCTTTAAATGAAAAATATGAAAAACAAAATGAAAAAAATGTTTTAAATAGACAATTAAAAAATATTGGATTATATTCTTTTGATAAACCAAAAGATATATTTAGAAAAGCAACTTTATTAAGTAATAATAATAATAAATCATTACCAAATATTATTAATACAAGTGAAAGTTTTATTGATAATGATTTCTCAAAAAGAAGTTATAAAATAATAAAAAATAATTCTTATGTTAAAAATGATGAAAAAGAAAAAATTATAAATGAAATTTATGGTAAAGGAAATGTTTATTATATTCCTAAATTTAATGAATATAAACCTTGGGTAAGAAAATTTGATTTAAATTCTGAAGCTTGGAAAATTTTAAAAGAATATCATATTAAAACTCATTTTAAAGCAGCTCAAGAAATTGCAGAAAATAAAATAATTACTAAAAAAAATGATAAAGAAAGAATTAGAAATAGACTTTTAAAAAAAGAAAAATCTAAAAATAAAGTTATTGATCCTTTTAATTTTGAAAAATATTATTTAAATGATAGTCAAAACAAAAATGAATATGTTGAATATAATAAAAATGAAAATCCTTTTTTAGAAAAAAAAAAAATAATTTATGATAAATCAATTTTAAATGCTTTATCAAATTTAGCTTTTAAGGAACCAGAAAAAAATATTTCTAAAAGTGAAAGTGAAGAAGAAAAAACTATTGAAAAAAAAGATAATGAAAATAATTATAAAAATAATGAAATTGATAAAAAAATTCTTGTTGATGAACATAATGTTTTAATTGATGGAGAACTTTATTATAAAGATTCACAATATGATATTATTGCAAATAAAGTTTTAAATTCTTGTAAAATTTATCATAAGAAAAGTAAATATAATAATTGTTTTATAAAGAAAAAAGAAGGAAAATTAATGATTACTCATGGTTTATCTGTTAAGGATTTTGAAAAAAAATATCATTTAGAAGAGTAAAAAATATTTAAATTGAAAAACTTTGTTTTTTTTAAAAATAAAAAAATATTAATTATTTTTCAATTTAAAAAAAATGATGTTATTTGGTGTAATAGTAAATAAAAATATTTCAAATCTTTTATTCTAAGTTAATAATATATAAAATATTTTTTAAATTATAATAATTGTAATTTGGGGATTGGGGATTGGGGATTGGGGATTGGGGATTGGGGATTGGG